>PVJC01000694.1:0-112477 GCA_004026665.1 Murina feae | reverse complement strand
GCAGGTGGACGTCCCCCGAGGGGTCCCAGACTGCGAGAGGGCACAGGTCGGGCTGAGGGGCCTCCCGAGTGCACAGAGCGGCTGCAGGGCGGGACAGCGCAGGACCCAGGACCTGTGATGGGAAAGAGGCGGCAGGGTTGGAGGGCACTGGGAAGCGGGTAAGAGGCAGCGGGGGGGTCTCGGCCTGCTTGGTGGGCTTCCCAGGCCCTTTGAGAGGCATCATGGAGTGGGAAAGCAAGGCTGCAGGGGCCAGGGTCCTGCTTGGCAGCTCCCCAGACCCCTTGGTGGCACCGGGAAGTGGGAAAGGAAGGCAGCAGGGGACGGGTGAGTGGGAAAGAGTTGGCGGCCTGCTTGGCGGCTTCCCAGGTCCCTTCTGAGGATCAGGGAGCAGGAAAAGGCTGACCTGACCACGAGGCGGGGTTTTCCCTGCTTTCTGGTGGCTGGAGGAAGATGGGCAGCAGGCAAGCTTAGGAGGCAGGCCACACCCAGCCCTGGTCACAGCTCAAAAAAGAGAACAACATGCTGGGGAGGGCAAGAGTCTGAGAGATCAACATAGACGGGGTGCCTGCTCCAAGCCTCCATGGTGTGCCTGGGGGCAGGCCCCCGGCAGGTATACACACACAGGAGGACTGCTCCGAGCCTCAGATGCGGCTGGGGGCAGGTCCCCAGTGGCCACACACACACACACACACAAAAGGTGCCTGGCAGACTGGGGCCATCATAGGACATCCACTGAGGGGTCCCAGACTGTCAGAGGGCACAGGCTGGGCTGAGGGACTCCCTCCACCCCGAGTGCACAAATTTTTGTGCACCGGGCCCCTAGTATATGTATAAATTAAAAAGAAAGGGACCATTATTTGATTACTAGTATCTATTTAGTGCAATATCTTCTCTACTACCACAGAGAAGTCGTTTGTAAGTCTTTTGCAAGGCATAGATTCTGAGCAGAGTTAAATATCAATCTAAGTATAACATTGGTATGTAAACAGATTGATGAGTTGCTAGATTGCTAGGATATGAACCATATGGAACTGCGTACAACACTCTGAGAAATTGGGGATAATTTTAGCATTCTATAAAAACCACGGACAAGATACAGCGACCAGTTGATTAAATTTCCCAACACCATTCTGTTTTCCTCTCAAGGCTGTACGGGACACTTAGCATTTTGAACATTAAAATATAACTTGCTAGGTTGTTTCCCTCCTAATGCAAGATTAGTGGACTCTATTGGTATTAGTGCCAGAAAAGATTGTAGAGAAAACTGGGAAGTGATTGTTACCCTAAGGGCCAGGCTCTGCTGTCTGTCCTTCAAATTTTGTATATATATGATCAAGGTTTTGAAGAATTTAGAAGGTCTTCAAAGGGGTCCCTGATGCAAAAAAAAAAAAAAAAAAAAAAAAAAGAAGAGAAGGTTAAGAACTTGTTGCTTTTTAAGTGGTAAAACCAAGACTAGAATCCAGATTTCCCATCTCTCAGTTCTGAGCTCTTTTTATGAAATTATACTAGTCTCACATACTAAATCCAGTGATGGCATAATATATTTTATATTTTGCTACAATCAGAAAAGTCTCTCTTTCTCAGGTTGTGTAATTAGATCCTTCTCCCTTTCTAGTTGCAGATGTAATAGTGCTACTAATGTGAGGGTAGAGGGAGGTTGGGACTGAGTTGATGAATGGTTCTGAAGATTCTTTATTAATATTAGGCTAAAACTATGAAGAACAGAGCTGGGAACTAAGCAACTGTCATCTGAATTTAAGCACAAAAGGCAGCCAATGTGTAAAAATGCTTAAGTCCTCAGTAAATTTGGGTTCTGCAAATCTGACCTGCATTACTAAAGCAGAGAACATTTTCTATGGAGTACTCAGAGTTGCACCTCGGAGAGGATTAGTGAAGGCTCTCAGGAAAGGCTCTAAGAACTGCACTCATTTAGCCAAGAAGGCTGGGGTGAATATGACAATGGTGCCAAGTTTACACAACACTCTCACATGGGGAATTTTCTCATTTGACTGTGGTCTCTGAGCACAGAGCAACATAGGGATAAGCCTCGTCCAGGCTTTCACCTTGGCCTTTGTGGACCTGTTGACAGAACTACAATGCAACCAGCATTTGGAGAATCTGTGGCCTTCCTCTCAGACAGTCAGGATTTCACTGGGGAAAGGCTGGAGGGACAAAGACGTGGCCCCGAGCGACTGGCTGGGCTGAGGAGTAGCTGGTCTTGGAGCAGCTTCTGCACTGGGTTCCAAACTGGCCTCCTTTGTGTCAGGAGAGGCTCTTGGAGACAGACAGGAAAAGTAGTGGAGCAAGGATCATTATTTTTCTGTATTTTCTCTTTCATCCTGCTGGAGGAATATGGACTCTTTTCATGGTGTTTTAAAGAAATAAATGAGAGTTCTCTAATTTTAAAAGTGTTGTTATAATTTTCCTTTATGGACTATAATAACTGGCTCTTGCCATTAGACATGATAATTTTTTTTACTTCATTAAGTAGTTATCCCAGGTACATCTCTTAAAACTTCCATTGCTATCCTTTCAGTCTGCTTAACTACCTGGTTAGTGAGGTGGCACTCCTCATCAGCATCTTTCTCAGACAGGTGCAAGGAACAGGACCCAAAGGAAATATCATTTTAGTGAGTATATCAATAAGGATTGAAAATGTATGCTCATCACCTTGAGTACCTGGTAGGGCTTGGTGTGAGACATGTCTTATGAGGTTTTAGTGAAAGAAAAAAATATAAGCATATAGGACAGAATATGCTTTGATTTAAATGGATTGAGTAAAATGGACTGATTGCTGTTCTATAAAAAAAATTAGTAATAAAAGGGAGGAGAGGTGGGGGAAGGGAATAGGTGAAGGAGGGGAAGCAGGGGGATAAGAAGAAGGAGGAGGAGGAGGAGGGAGAACAGGAGAAGTAAGGGAAGCAAGAGTATAAGGAGAAGGAAAAGGAAGAAGAGGAGGGGGGAGGGAGAACATAAGAGTGTCACGAATTTTAAGGCACTTAACCCCACTCCACTGCCCAAAGGAAGTTTCTCAGTTTCACTCACTACCCAGACATTGACATCACTTATTTTCGCATGTTCCCACTATAGCCAGCAGCAATCACAATTTTGCCAGCTGCTTCCTTAGGTCTATAACTTTGGCAAAAATAGTGTATATTTGCTCATGCCTGACTCCCCAGTGGCAAGCCTGCTTAGATCAAGCCCTCTTCTCAAGGCCATCTCTCCACTGATGACCTTAGGAACACTCACACTCAACTTTCCTGCTTTGAGAACTTCCTAGTTAAGGCTCCCTTATCACTGAGAAAACTTGACCTCCAGCATGCAAAGCATGTCATGGAGCAGAGGGAATGGAACTTTCTGACTTTAAAATCAAATTGGCTTTGCTTACCTTTGAAATAGAGCATTGGTATTTTGAAACTGTTTATGCGAAGTTCTCTGAGCACTGACCTGCAAACACAGATAGCAAGAAATTCTGGGGCCAGAGTGTCCAAATAACTAGGATAAGGACAACTGATGTGCTCATAGTAAAATCTGGCACCAAGTGCTTTGGTTTTTGAATTCTCCAATGGCAGCCCTTCCTTGTCCTGGGCCTTTGGTCGAGGGAAAAGAACACAGGCTTTTGAAATTAAGTGTGTTTGAATATTCACCTTTCTGTTTACCAGCTCTGAGGACTTAGGTCAGGAAGCTAAGCTTCAGTTTCATCAGATGTAATGGGGACAACAACATCTATTTCACAATATTTTTTTGAGCGGCTTAAATGATGTAATAAATACTTAGAAAGTGCTTCACAAGTATTTTATCCCCTCTGCCATTTTAGAGATAAAGAAACGGAGGTCCAGAAAAGTTAAGTAACTTGTCCAACATAACACAGCTGTTGTTATATTCTAGAACTTAGGTCAGAGTAGGTGGTCAAGAAATGCCCTTTAAACTCAGATTAGTGTCACGTTACCATGTTCCCTTACAAATTTGCCTGCTGGCTTAAAAGAGCCATGTGCTCTTTAATATGTTCACAAATTGTATTAGGCTCACCTTTCTTCTATAAGGCAATCTTTGGAGATGAAAGGAAGAATATGTCCCTATTGCATTTATTATGTGACCTTGTAATATAAAAATTATAACAGAATTATTCCAAAATGGTAGATATGAATTGAAGAAAGCATGAACATATATAATCCTTAGTATAGTGTTTTGAAAATATATGTTGATTGTGTGTTTAGAAAAATTTTTTGCTATTCTGGTAGCAGGCCAGCAAGTCCTGGAAAACAAAATAGAATTTTATATCACTTTAAGTGTCCTACTGTGGAGGAAAATAAATAAGCCTAGAGTTATGACAACAGGGCTGGAGTCAACGTGACACTCTGGGAACTACATAATAAAATCAGTTATTTTGGCAAATGAGATTCTAGACACTTGCCACAGCACCAGATGATGTTTATTCCAACAAGAAGGTTATTACAATGTATCTCTTGGATTAAGTTTTTCCTCTTACAAGGACATCATCTCAGATACAACTAAAATAAACTAATGCTAATTCAGACTTCCAAATGTGGTTACTTTTTGCTTAATATTTAGCACAGCGAAATATTTATACATTGTCTTTCCGACTTGATCTCCAGAACAATTATGGGATAAATAGAGCAGGCGTTACTATTTGTTATATTTGTGGGGTGGGGCAGCAGAGCTTGTGTTTCTTCATGCATCTAGCAAAGTGGCTGGTTCATAATGGGTCCTCAACAAACAATAAATGATAGCTGTCATTGAGTGCTAACTGATAGCAGGGACCAGTGTGAGCATTTCCCATACATTGACACATTTCTTTAAGAGGAGTTTGCCATAATTGTGATGAGTGTGTGAGACTGCCACTCACTAGCTGAGTGATCTTGACCAAATTACTGAAGTACTTTGGCCTTGGTTTTATTATTTGGAATATGGGAATTCTATGGGGCTAACCTCACAGCGTTATTATGCAGTCACTTGAGTTGATACACATACAGCATTTGGAACAACGCTGGCCTACCTGAATGCTTGATAAATATATACTGGCTAGTATTTGTATTTATCCTGAAGAAACCTCTTGAATCATAGGTGGAACCAGGATTTGAACCCAGGCTGCCGGGTTCAAAAGCTTGTGTCTTTAACCATTATTTACTTGGAATGAGTAATCAAATAAGTAAATAAATAGCTTAGAGTCTTGTGACAAGATAGTGGCCCAGATCTGGATCTCCTGTCACTCAATCCCACAGTTCTAGTGTTAGATCAAGGTTGGGCTTTGGAAAGTGCACAGATTCGCTTGCCCCAGAGGAGGCAGGAAGTTGCTGGGTGTACACTGGTCTCGTGTCCTCCCTTTGACCTCCAATGACACCTTCTTGCAGGCTGCTGAGCCGGTGGTGTCTGTGCACACAGAAGCACACTCCTGCTCTGTGGGCTTGTATTCTTTAGCCCACTGAGGGGGAAATGGACTGAGTGAGCACAGCTAATAACTGTCATTTGAACAGCACTGGCTAGTTTGCAAAACACTTTCATATCCCTTGTGTCCCTTGATCACTGAAACAAGTCTGTGATGCCGATTATTATCTTTGATTTTGAGTGCAGAGACGTCATGTGACTTGTCCCAGTCTCAGGGCTGGCAAACCCCAGATCCAGATTTCCACAGGGTCTCTCAACTCCAGACATCATGTTCTTTCCTGGAAAAAATACTTGACCCTTCACTCTTAGGGATCTTTGTCTTTGGCCTCAGGAAAAATATTGTATGGAATTTTCAGTGTAGATTTTTATTGTCTTGGGAATGTTTCAGTTTGAACCCTCCTAAAGACAAGAGAATGGTACAAGATAAATTTTCAGATCACAGCCATGAATTCTTTGACTCTTTTTCAAGATTTTATGAAAGAAATAAAATTATTCACTTGGAATGCTTGATACAAAAAATATAACAGCTGTAAAGAGTTATTTATTTGGGACCATCTAACCATGTGCTGTGATAAAAAAATATTGGAGAAACAAAGGGGCATTGAGAAAATTATTTCTTTCATGGTATATGTTATTGTCTTACTCTAATAATATTTTATTTCATAACTTTTGTTCACAGCACTCTTCTACACAAAATAGTGCTCTCTGGATCATCCCCACTTCATCATGCTTCTTTCCCTCACATATATTGTTTTTTATTTTCAATCAATTGCTTTTCTGGTTCCATAGCAAATTGCTCTTCTGATCATGTGGCATAATTAATTCCATGGCAATGGACTGAAGTTAAAACAGGCCATTATGTGAGAGAGGTTACAAGCTAAGTGGAGAGACCAGAGCTGAGTTCCTTTTAAAACTGCTATCCTTAACAATAGCAGGACAGAGGTAGAAAATTACTGGTATTATAAATGGCTCTTCCAATGAAGGCTTTGTCCCTATCTTTTAAAAAGCTGTGTAACACTGAGAAAATTTCTCTACCTTTTAAATTGTAGATAATTTTGTGTAAGAAAAACCTCCAGTGAAAATGGTCTAATAAAATGTGCCTGGTTTGATTTTGGCAAAGCTCAGTATCATCCTAAACGAGGGCATAAAAACACACAACAGTATTTTCTTTTACCTAAAAGTGTAAGCAATAATTTACATCAAAAGCAATGTAGGAGACTGAGAAGTAGAGAGTGGCCCATAAGTAGAGTGCCGCCTTCGTACACACTTACATGAATAGGGATAAAGGAAATGAGTTGTGCTGCCACCAAGTGGGGAGCCATGTTAAGATTGATGACTACCAAGATCCCCCACTTATCCAGAACCCAACTTCATCTCTCTGGAAGATGGACAAAAAACATGAAGAGGGCAAATAAGATCCCATTGCTGCCAAAGTAACTGCTAAGAGAAGACATGTTCTAAAGCCTATGTACTTTACTCAAGGAATGCCACATCAGAAGCTTGTTTAATGCTCATCTTCGGAGAGATTCTAATAGCCTTGGTTTTCAAACTACACAACACATTGAAATCAAGTAATTAGAATGGAAATAAGAAAGGAAAGTGAGATATACCATACATATACATTTTATTCTAACAATAACCAATATCGACCAATGTTACACAGGTGTTATTGACTCATTTTAAAGATGATAAAACAAATTCAAAGAAGGTCAGCCAAAATGGTAGACTCAATCCTTACATTCAGGATCTTATTCTTCCAATGATCCTGTCCCTTCATCTTCTCTCCCTAGCCTTTCTAAAGACAGGAAAAATGAGAAGCAAGCCTTAAGGATCAGAGCAAACGTAAGAGACACAATGGAATCAGAACTTCAAATGACCACACTCTGGGACCCTCTAGTGCAGAGGAAAGTGGCCTCACCAGTCCCCAAATACATCTGTTTTAGAGGATAGTCATTGCGACTGTGTCACTGAGATGCTCAACTGAACCAGCTGTCTCTGTGTAAACTGTAGGCACAGCCTGAGGAGGCTGTACATCTGCATCTCCGCGTAGCTTTCCTTTCACTAGCTGTAGGAATTAGATCATGTAACATCACCTCATTGTGCCTCATTTCCCCATCTGAAAAACTACTATAGAAATTCTAATACCTACCTCATGAAGCTAGTTTGGAGAATTAAATGAGACAATTCATATGAATAGTTAAAGCAGTAGCTGGTGCTTAGTAGGCATTACACATCAAGCATGGACATTTTAGAAATTTAAAAATTCAGATTTTTTTAAGGACTAAATCTGGGTTCTTATCTAAATTGCTTATCTGTCCATTAAACATACATTTATTAAGTATGTATTATGAGCCAGCAGTGGGTAGCCACTAAGTAAGTGAATATAAATAAGCTACAGTTCTTCTTAACTAGGAACTCAGACATGTACATACACACAAAACTAGTGATAGAGGAGGTGCTGGGGAAGCATTTCTGTGGGAACACAGATATGAGAACACACATCCTATCTCAATCAGCAGATAGCAGGATGGCTTCCCAGAAGTGATCGTCAATGAGAGGTGAGGGGGGAAGGGGCATTCCAATAGAGAACGCAGAGTATATAAAGAAAGATTCAGATGCAGGAGGAGCAGAGGATTTTGCATGCTGAGGAGCAGGGTATGTGTGAGGGATGTAGGAGGATGTGGGGCTGAGGATGTAGGCACACCAGCCCAGGAGGGGCCACATTTGCAGAGCTAAATCCTTAAGTTGGTTCCATGGTTTTCAAATTTCTTTGGCACTAGATTTTTTCCCCCATCACAATCTAATGGAGAACCTCAGCATGTAAAACAAATAAAAGCACTTTTTTAGGGAATGTTTAGCTTTATATGTTAAAATTTATTAGTTACAAAATAAATCAATAAGAATGATAAAGAAGTATTAATTCAAAAATTTGGGGTTATGAGTGACAAGCTCAACTTCCATTTTATACATATTTATTCTAATTATATAATACTGAAAAAAATTTTTTACTCAGAGAACTAGTTGCAAAAGATAGCTTTTTTTCCCCAAAAGAACTCAACTTGCAATCTTGGGATAGTTAACTGATCTGGAAGCTTTAAAGTGGTATGATATTTTTACTTTAGATTTAAATTATTATCTACAAACATCTTGATTTTCTTATCATAGACTAGAGGCCTGATGCACAAAATTCATGCAAGGAGCTCAGCCCATTGCAACCCCGACTGTCTCACAGCCCTGGCTGCCTTGCAGCTCTACGACCCTGCTCACTGGTTGTTCCAGAAGGTCATCTGGAAGGTCATTCTGGAAGGCTGTTCCACTGTTTGGACTAATTAGCATATTAGCTCTTTATTATACAGGATATAAAAATCAGATGAGAACCACCAAGATCTTAGGATCGATGAAAAAATGACCTATAACATATTATCAAGATGTGATCTGGTTTATGTCTACTTATCACTGCCTGGCTATTGGACTGGAATGAGAATGCATATTGAGGTGATGCATCTGAGCCTTGCCTGGCTTTTTTTTTTTCTTTTTTCTATTTATTGATTGATTGATTGATTGCTTAAAATATTACAAAGAGTAGTACATATGTCTCCTTTTTTTCCCCCCTTGACCTTCCCCTGGCCTCCTCTACCCCCCAGTGATTTGTGTCCATTGGTTATGCTTATATGCATGCATAAAAGTCCTTTGGTTGATCTCTTCATGTCCCCCCAAACCCTCCCTGACCTTCCTGCTGTAGTTTGACAGTCTGTTTGATGCTGCTCTGCTTCTGTATCTATTTTTTTAAAAACTGTTATTTTTTTATAAACTGTTCATCAGTTTATAATGGTCTTTATGATCCATAAATAAGTGATGTCATGTTGTATTTTTCTTTCATTGATTGGCTTATTTCACAGAGCATAATGCTCTCCAGTTCCATCCATGTAGTTGCTAATGGTAAGAATTCCTTCTTTTTTAGAGCAGCTTTGTATTCCATTGTGTAGATGTACCAGTTTTATAATCCATTCATCTGCTGAAGGGCACTTAGGCTGTTTCCAAATCTTAGCTATGGTGAATTGTGCTGCTCTGAGCATAGGGATGCATATATCCTTTCTGATTGTTTCTGGTTTCTTGGAATGCAAATCAAAACAACAATGAGGTACCATCTCACACCTGTAAGAATGGCTATCATCATCAAATCAACAAATGACAAGTGCTGGAGAGGATGTGGAGAAAAAGGAACCCTCATGCACTTCTGGTGGGAATGCAGACTGGTGCAACCACTATGGAAGACAGTACAGCATTTCCTCAAAAATTTAAAAATGGAACTGCCATTTGCCTGGCTTTTGAGTGAGCAAGGCCATGCCTATGTGCTCTGGTGGACCAGAGAACACTGTGTATTAAGCACAATGTTGTTTGATAGAATCACAACTAATGGTGGCAGATTTTAAAAAATCATCATTGCTATTGTTATTGCTCTAAGTTTGAGTAAATAGCTGGATATAAAATTATATGTGAGCCTTGACAACCAACACCAAGCTTTATTCATTTCCTGATGTCCAGTACCCAGACCAGGCCCTGCCATGCAGTATATTCTCTATTGATACTTATTGAGTCTACTGAAGTTTAGAAAGTGTGTTAACTAAACATCTGAATTTGAACATTTCCAGAGTACACATGGTAACTGAAGCTCTAAATAGCCCTTAATTACCCTTGTGGGAACATGTGAGAAAAGAAAAAGATCACAGACAACTCCGATAGAACATCATCATAAATAAGGAACATGCAGGTTAAGAAAATGAAGAAAGCACCAAGATGGTACTGAATTTCACAGTCGGCTCAGGAGATTTGTTTATGCCTTGTTAGTTTGCATTGTGAGAATTCCTTGACCACATTATATACCACATGCCTCAGTGCTACATTTAACCTACATTTCATTTACTTTAACAACCTATAAACAGACCAAGTTAGCAATGTGAACACAATTAGGGACAACCCTTAGGAGTTTGAGGATTCAAGTGTATAGTCTATAATAGTCATATGAAGCCATATATGGAAAATATTTAGGCCAGGTTACCTTTAGTATTCTCTTCTATTCCTCATCCTCTTTTAAGTTTCTTTTTTTTATTTCTTTATTGATTAAGTTATTACATATGTGTCCTTATCCCCACATTAGTCTCCCTAGCTCCCCCCCCACTCATGCCCTAACCCTCTTGTCTGTGTCCATTGGTTAGGCCTATTTGTATGCATACAAGTCCTTTGGTTGATCTATTCCCCTTATCGCTACCCTCCCTTACTGTCCCTCTGAGTTTTGACAGTCTGATTAATATTTCTCTGTCTCTGGATCTGTTTTTATTCATCAGTTTATGTTGTTCATTATATCCCATAAATAAGTGAGATCATGTGATACTTATCTTTCTCTGACTGACTTATTTCACTTAGCATAATGCTCTCCAGTTTCATACATGTTGTTGCAAATGGTAAGAACTCCTCCTTTTTTACTGAAGCATAGCATTCCATTGTGTAGACATATCACAGTTTTTTAATCCACTCATCTACTGATGGGCACTTAGGCTGTTTCCAAATCTTAGCTATGGTAAATTGTACTCCTATGAACATAGGGATGCACATATCCTTTCTAATTGGTATTTCTAGTTTCTTGAGATATATTCCTAGAAGTGTGATCACTGGGTCAAATGGAAGTTCCACTTTTAGTTTTTTGAGGAAAATCTATACTGTTCCTCACAGTGGCTGCACCAGTCTGCATTCTCACCAGTAGTGTATGAGAGTTCCTTTTTCTCCACATCCTCTCCAGCACTTGTCATTTGTCGATTTGTTGATGATAGCCATTCTGAAAGATGTGAGATGGTATCACATTGTCATTTTGATTTTCATCTCTCATATGATTAGTGACTTTGAGCATGTTTTTATATGTCTCTTGGCCTTTCTTCTGTATTCTTTCTAAAAGTATCTATTTAGGTCCATTGCCTATTTTTTGATTGGATTGTTTATCTTCCTTTTGTTAAGTTGTATGAGTTCCCTATAAATGTTGGAGATTAAACCCTTATTGGTGATAACATTTGCAAATATGTTCTCCCATGCAGTGGACTTTCTTGTTGTTTTGTTGATGGTTTCTTTTACTGTGCAAAAGCTTTCATTTTGATGTAGTTCCATTTGTTTATTTTCTTTTTAGTTTCCATTGTCCTAGGAGCAGTATCAGTGAAGAAATTGCTTTGGCATATGTCTGATATTTTGCTGCCTGTGGATTCCTCTAGTATTTTTATGGTTTCATTTTTATTGGTCTAGTTTCTTTTTTTCTTTTCTTTCTTTTTTTTTTTTTTGCATGTATCTGTCCAATTATCCAAACACCATTTATTGAAGAGACTGTCTTGACTCCATTCTTTGTTCATGCCTCCTTTATCAAATATTAATTGAACATAGTTGTTTGGGTCGATTTCTGGGTTCTCTATTCTATTTCATTGATCTATATGTCTGTTCTTGTGCTAGCACCAGGCAGTTTTGAGAACAATGGCTTTGCAATACAGCTTGATATCTGGTATTGAGATCCCACCTACTTTGTTTTTCTTTCTCAGGATTGCTGCAGCTATTCAGGGTCTTTTTTTATTCCAGATGAATTTTTGGAAAGTTTGTTCCAGGTCTGTCTGTGACATACGCCATTGGTATTTTAATAGGGATTGCATTGAATCTATAGATTGCTTTGGGTAGTATGGACATTTTGATGATGTTGATGCTACCAATCCATGAACATGGTATGTTCTTCCACGTGTGTGTGTCTTCCTCTATCTCTTTTTTCAGTGTCCTGCAGTTTTCCCCATCCAGGTCTTTTACCTCCTTAGTTAAGTTTATTCTTGGTATCTTAATTTTTTTGATACGATGGTAAATGATTGCTTTTTTAGGCTCTCTTTCTGTAAGTTCACTATTGGTGTATAGAAATGCTCTTTTAAGTCTTAATAGTAAACTTTAATATAGTTTTCATATAGTAAAGCAAGATTTATTCCTTTGCTGTATCAGTACTGTAATGGTGACTCATCATATTTCTTGGGAGGACCTCTTACTGAGAAGGAGTTGGTTGAACTCTAGAGGATTCATGGGTTGGGAACTAAATTGACACTTACTGAAGGCATTGGACTCCCTTAATGGGCTGAATCATATGACCCCGTGGAAACTTTCCTCATCCTGGAGTCATTAATGTGTCATAACCCATAATTTAAAAATTATTGGGTGTTTAGGACTTCCTTTCTTACTCAGCCCATAGACCCTTATGCTAACACTCAAACTAAATCTTATGAATATCAGTAAGGGGGAAGTCTCCCATCACCTTTGGATTAATAATATGAGACTAGACACAGTGAAGAAGCATTTACTTTGGGCTTCTTAGGAAGACAATGTTTACCATCTTATATCCTTGTGTGTGACTGTTGCTTATTGTCCACAAAAATCCCAGTACTTTTTTTAAGATTGTGGGTGATTAGCCAAAATAAAGTACTCCTCCCAGCCCAGCAACTCACCCAGGGCCAACCATCAAGGGAGACATCCATGGAAAGTAACAGAGGCTGTGTCTATGAGTCTAAAGTCAGTCTTGCCAAGGTTTTGCAGATAGAGCTGAATTTCCAGGTGCCCTCCACATGTGTTTTCATGTTTGCCTTAAGAAATTATGAAATGAAGATTGAGAGAGATGATGTTAAAAGTTTGCAAAGGTCACTAAATTTTGTGTTTGAATGTTGAGCAGTAATTCCAAGACTCTGTGTCAGTAAAGACAAGGGAAGCATGATAGAGAAAGAGATTTTTAAAGGCATATAACCTTGAGACGTCTTCCTCTTTCCCCCTCCTGGTGTTCCTTTGTGAATCCTGATGATAAATTTAGATGTTGATGTCTATATTTAATTTTATTTGCAGAGAGAAGAGAAAATAGAACTAGTTAGACATTTAAAGGCAGTGCTCTGTGTTTCTTATTTACTTTTAGATAAGAAAAACACCCACATAATTTATTCTGATAAAGACTACTGGGACGACTTGTCTGCCAAAGACAGGTGACTTTTGTCCTGACTGGTTTGGCTCAGTTGATAGAGCATCGGCCTGCGAACTCAAGGGTCCCAGGTTCGATTCTGGTCAAGGGCATATACCCTGGTTGTGGGCACATCCCCAGTGGGGAGTGTGCAGGAGGCAGTTGATTGATGTTTCTCTCTCATCGATGTTTTTAGCTCTCTATCTCTCTACCTTCCTCTCTGTAAAAAAATCAATAAAATATATTTTTAAAAAAAGACAGGTGACTTTTAAACCATGGATAGTTTGAGATGTTACCAGTATTTCTTTATCTCATTTTTGTAGATGTAGCCGACAGCCTGTGCGTCCATCTGTTCCTAGTTAAGCATCTGCATGTCCGTATACTGTGGGATCAGTCAAACCTTGTTCTGCTTGGCCTCTATTATGTTCCTGGCATGCCTGGAGAGTGTCCTGGTTCACTCTCTAGCCCACTTGGCCTTACTGCTCTTCAGAGGGTTCCATGTGAAGGAGGGGGTCTCTTGTGTGCAGGCCTCTGTGATGAGAAAATCTGACAACTCCACTCATTCTGCCCATGACCTCACAGAGGCCTCAATTGGATCAGGCAATTAGTATAGTCAGGATCAAATGCTGCCCAATTTAATTCAATTACTTTTCACTGCAAGAGAAAATAGGTTATTATAGTGACAGGACTTGTGTGAGGAATACAAGCTCCTGGCCAGGGCCCTACCACCACGTAGCCAAGCTGTGAGGGACAAGAAAGGTGCAGGTGAGGATGACTGAAGGGGATGGTGTAGAGCTATGCCCCCTCCAGAGCATGGAAACCTGTGGTTGAGTGTCCATCCATAATGCCCAGAGGCACCTTTCTGACAGGAACCAATGGACAATGGGAGCATATCTGTGATCAAGGCCTGGAGTCAAGGTGTGGAGAAGCCAGGTTAAGCTCTTACATGATAGCTGTGAATTACTTACCAAATTCTGGGGAGAAAGGGATGAAATAGAACAAGTGACAGCAGCCAATACAGGAAAGGGAGCCGTTTTCAAAAACTGATTTTAAAAGGAACTGTGTTATTTATGGTGCATAAGTTTCTATAGTAAATTTGATAACTAAGAAGACAATGTGGACCTTAAATCTTTTTTAAAAACTTTATCTTCTTTTGTCATTTACCTCACAGTATTTAATAATAATTGACACCACCATTTATTCTGCATTTAGTTTTGGTCAACCACCATTCAATGCTGTTTATGTGGGTCAACTCTTTTTAACCTCTCAAGAGCGCTGTGAGCTAGGGTCCCTCATTATTTTATAGATGAGGAAAATGAGGCTTAGAAAGGCTGAGTAACCTGCCCAAGATTATATAGCTGATAAGTGAGAGAGTGGACTCCAGCCCGATCTGCTGATCACAAATCCTTGTTCTTGACCATTGTGCCAAACTCCCATTTGGCCTTATTTTCCCAAATATTCTTTGTCTCTCTCTCTGCATATGTGTCACTGAAGAGAGAGAAGTACTCCCAAACACTCAGAAGTACATTGGATACATGAGAACCAGGGTCCACATGGAATCATACCATCATTTTTTAAAAATATATTTTATTGATTTTTTACAGAGAGGAAGAGAGAGTGATAGAGAGTTAGAAACATCGATGAGCGAGAAACATCAATCAGCTGCCTCCTGCACATTCCCGACTAGGGATGTGCCTGCAACCAAGGTATAGGCCCTTGACCAGAATCGAACCTGGGACCCTTGAGTCCACAGGCCGACGTTTCATCCACTAAGCCAAACTGGTAAGGGCCATGCCACCATTTCTTAATAAGCATAGTAGTTAAACACACTGGCTCTGGGTTCAAAGCCCAGCTCTTTCACTTCTTAGCTGTGAATGGTAGTTCTCTGTGTATCGTCTCCCTTGTGTACAATGAGGAAAATATTTCCTCAAGGGTTGTGAGGAGGGCTGACAGAGTCCACATGCTTAAAATGGTGCATGGGAAAACTGCAAGTATTATAAGCTATTATTTTCACTTCCCTTCTAAAAACCAATAATGCAAAAATTGGAGGTGAAATATATTTTCTTTGGCGTGCATATATGCACACTCTCAGAAGTAGACTGGCACATATTTGTAGTGCACACAAGTCAGGCTTAACTTGGCTGCCATAATCATGAATACTCATACTGCCGGAAAAGCCAGTCTTGTGAGGATGGGGAGCCTGTTAGGAGACTCTGCAAGTATTTTTGGTTTTTTGGGTTTGTTTTTTTTTGAGAAGTGGAGGGGGTTAAGTGAGGTATTCCTTTAACTTTATTCCTTGACTTAGGTGCTACTTCTTTTTACTCAGGAGCATAGCAAATGGGAGGGATCGGAGAACTCCCACAGGGAAGGAGTCTTCCCCTCCCTCTGCAGGGCTCCTTCACACACCCTGGCCCACCACCGCCTTCTCGCCTTCTTGGGAGGAAGGGCAATGCACAGTGCAGAACATCCATCATGGCAAATGTCCTTCTGAGTTTTCCAACATCCTTCAGGCAAAATATTGACTGCAGGGAGTTTTGAAACCTCTAGAAACACAGTGATTTCCCCAAGGCCTCACTACATGTGCGCAGGTCATCATGGCAACAGCTCCAAGAAGCCAGAGAAGGGCATCTCCAGCCTGAATAAATGGAGTCTGAATGCTTTGAGTCACACTTACATTGTTAATGATGGCTTTTAACAACTTGAATTTCTTCTAGGTCAGGGTCACTTTTTGAAGGTACCATAAACCTAAGCTAATAGCAGTGTATGCAAAGTAACACAAGCTCTAGAACGAGGCCAGCTAGTGACTTTGGTGGGGGTGGGATGCTATACCTCTTTTTGAGCTGGTGACAGCTATTTCCTGTCTCCCAGAGCCCATCGTGGCTCCACATTACTCTGACCTAAGGGATAATGACCCACCTGGTTTGGTGCCCACTGTGATCACTTATAAGTAGTAGCCCCACATCCACTGCCTTCACATCCCCTGTGAAGGCTACAGAGCTCACTAACAGAAGTCAGGCCTATTTGGTTAGTTTTTAAAAAAATATATTTTATTTAAAAATAAAAGAGAGGGCCCTAACTGGTTTGGCTCAGTGGATAGAGCATCAGCCTGTGGACTGGAAGGTCCCAGGTTCGATTCCTGTCAAAGGCATGTGCCTTAGTTGCAGGCACATCCCCAGTTGGTGTGCAGAAGGCAGTTGATCGATGTTTCTCGTCAATGTTTCTGTCTATCCCTCTCCCTTCCTCTCTGTAAAAAAAATCAATGGAATATATTTAAAAAACAAAAATAAAAGAGAGGAAGGTAGAGGGAGAGATAGAACGATCAATGATGAAAGAGAATCATTGATCGGCTGCCTCCTGCACACTCCACCCTGGGGATCGAGCCTGAAACCCAGGGCATGTGCTCTGACCAGGAATAGAATCATAACCTCCTGGTTCATAGTTCAACTTTCAACCACTGAGCAACACGGGCTGGATTGTTTGATTCGTTTTGATTGAGCTTTCATGGAGTTGTGACTCTGAGAATGCTGTTTTGGTAAAGGGGGGATGGTTTACTGTTCTAACTAGAAATGGCATCTTCTCGTATAGGATTGTAGCTCAGGCACATGGAATGAAAGTGAACAAAAAGTAGGGAACTGACTCTTCTTTGTTTATACTTTCAAGCAATTACCTTTGCCTCTCAGCCTCAGGTTTCCCATTGCTGTGGGAATTACTAGTAAATTAATTCCTGCTGTCCACCCTGTCTCCTGCCAATGAGTTAGATTAGTCTTAATGCCCTGAGCCTTCTGATAGCCAGCACTATAAATTTAAATTATAATTGCTGGTATTTCTCCAACAAGGAAAAGAAACATTTCCAGTTCCAGGAAGAGCAGAGCTCATGCTGTAGCTGAACATAAGAGGACTGAGGCTGCCAAACCACAGACATGCCCAGCTCTTGAGTCCCCAAAAGGGAACCTGGGGAGTAAATGGTGGCCCCAGTCAGGTAACTGTTTCAGTGTAATATGAAAAGTTGTTACCTTGATTTCACACCAGCTGAGCTCCTGAATAATTATATCTTAAGCAAAATAGAGCATAAAACAAACAGATTCATTTAGCACATGGGGATCCAGTTTCACCTAGACCTGCCCCAACTGGCCTTTCTCGTCGCAGGGTATGGGAGAACACAGGGCATTGTGGGTCCCCCGGGGCCTGCCAGGCTCAGAGCTGTTGCTCAGCTATGGGAGGCACGCCAGTTCTCAGGTCTGCTAATGAGTGGTGTGGTGTCTGGCAAGGACCTGGCCTGTGAGTGAGTGTGACTAATCATGAATCTTTTCAATAATGCTGACAATTCATTCTCTTTTCTCTCCTTTGCCTGCTCTCTGTCTTGAAGTCAGCTGAAATAAGAGCTAATTAGTCTAGCTCTGGAATAGGCAGGACATAATAAAGGACCCCCTAAAAGGTTTCCAGTGCTTCATACCTGGATGTTTTGCAGTGAGTATAATCATCTGATTTGGGTGGATAGACAGGGAATGTTTTGCTGTTGTTCCCACCACTCAATATCAGTTGGCATTTGGAGATAGTGGTGCTCTGCTACTATTCCACAGTCTGTTTAATAAATTCAGGTTTGACATTAGCAAAGGCAGTGACAATATTATTCTATATATGCTCCAGTCCAAACTAATGACCCTCCCCTTTCCTATTCAAAGACTATGTTTTTTCTAATAACTAGAGGCCCAGTGCACAAATTCATGCACAAGTGGGGTCCAGCTGGCTCTGACTCAATCTGGGTGATCAGGGCTAGGCTGGCTGTGGGGAGGGTCTGCAGATAATTGGCCAGTGGGCTCCACCTCCAATTGGGGTGGGAGACCAATTGGGGTTGGGGCCAGCCATGGGAAGGGGTTGGGGGCAGTTGGCTGGTTGGCCCCAACCCCAAATGGGGTGGGGGGACCTATCAGGGATCAGCAGCTGGGGGAGGGGCCATGGGAAGCTGGCCAGCCAGCCCCACCTCTGATTGGCTTGTGGGGGGCAATGGGAGTGGAGCTGACTGTGGGGAGGGGCCATGGGCTGATCAGGGGGTGGGGCCCATCAGGGACAGAAATGGCCTGGGGGAGAGGCTGCAGGAGGTTGGCAGGCCAGCCACACCCCCTATTGGGATGGGGGACCAGGGGTGGGGCTTGCTAGGGGCAGGAGTTTCAAGTTGATTGGGGTGGGGCCAGCCTGGGGGGGGGAGGTAAGGACTGTGGGGGCTTGGCCAGCTGCCCTGCCCTCCATAGGAATGAGAGAGGCCAATAAGGGGCAGGGATGGCTTGGGGTAGGGGCCTCAGGAGGTTAGCCGGCTGGCCCCACCCCCCAGATCAGACAAGTTCAATGGCCACAGTGGGCATCATAGTTACCGGTCATTCTGGTTGTTCCAGTCATACCGGCTTCTGGTCTCTGGCTTTTTATATATATAGACTAGAAGCCTGGTACACAAAAATTTGTGCACTTGGTGGGGGGAAAAGGGGGAATGGGGTCTCTCAGCCCGACCTATGCCCTCTTACAGTCTGGGACCCCTCAGGGATATCCACCTGCTGGCTTAGGCCCGCTTCCTGGGCGATTGGACCTAAGCTGGCAGTCAGACATCACTCTGGCAACCCAGGAGCCCTCAGGGGATGTCCACTTGGAGCAGGGAGCAGGGATCAGGCCTAAGCTGCAGTCGGACATCCTTAGCACTCTTGAGGAGGCAAGAGAGGCTCCCACCACCACTGCTGTGCTGGCAGTCCTCAGCCTGGCTTGTGGCTGAGCAGAGCTCCCTTTGTGGGGGCATCCTGCATTGAGCATCTGCCCCCTGGTGGTCACTGTGTGTCATAGTGACCAGTCAGTCCCAGTGGTTCTGCTGTTAGGGTCAATTTGCATATTACCCTTTTATTATATAGGATAAAAATGAATACTTGAATATAATGACAATATTCTGAACTTATATTCCATAGTAATAAGAAAAACTCATAGAGCTTGCATCTGGATTAACTGAGAATTAGCAAGTTGAGCAATAATTTAAGAGGGAATGAAATACTTAAAGGCTGAGGAGGATACAAAGTAGAATTAGCATCACTTTTGGGGTTCCATTAGAGAAGGCTTCTGGAGAATAATGTTTAGAAGGAAATGATAAAAATAGATTTGTAGAGCCCTGAATGGAATTGCTGTGTGATTAAAGCATTATCCCATACACCAAAGATTTGTGGGTTCAATTCCCAGTCAGGGCGCATAACCAGGTTGCGGGTTCAGTCCCTGTTTGGAGCTCATGTGTGAGGCAGCTGATTGATGTTTCTGTCTCACATTGATGTTTCTCTCTTTCTCCCTCTTCCTTTCTCTCTCTCTATAATCAATGAAAAAAACCTGTCCTGGATGAGGATTTAAACAAAAAGTGGATATGTAGAAAGTATGGAAGCTAAAAAGAATGCTCTAAATAGTGGGGATCTGGAAATATCTAATTAGGTGGTATGATCAAAAGTAGTGTCTGGCCCTGCTGGTATGGCTCAAGTGGTTGAGCATTGACCCATGAACCAAGAGGTCACCAGTGAATTTCTAGTCAGGGCACATACACAGGTTGCAGGCTAAATCCCCAATAGGTGCAGGAGGTAGCCGATAGATGTTTCTTTCTCATCGATGTTTCTATCTCCCTATCCCTCTCTCTTCCGTTCTCTCTCTAAAAATCAATAAAAACATTTTTTTTTAAAGTGGGGTCTGCACTTCAGTCTTTAAAAAAGCACATTAAAGATACAGAAATGTAATTCAGATTCATTCTCCATTCATTTTGTTCATCTTATCCCTTGGCCCCAGAGCCATATGAAAACCTTCAGATAAACATTTTGCTACCTGTTATCTGTTCTGCTCTCAGAAGTTCCCTCCTTCCCAGAAAAATGGGACTTTTGCTTTGTTTGAGACTATCCATGTTCTGGACCATGCAGCTCTCTCTAAGATTTCTTTCCATTTTCTCCCCAAATATTTCTTCTCATTCTGTTTCTCAGAAGACCCTAATCATTTCCTGGCAATTTGCTTTCCATGCCTTTGCTTTCTGCCTTCCTCTTATCAGGATTGTCTTCTATCCTCTCAGCCAAATCTTCTGAGCTCAATCCTCTTTCAAAATCCATGGCTTCAAAAACTACTTTCCTCAGATGTCACTGGCTAATTTTTGGTTTTCATTTAGCAAATATTTTCTTGTATTGTTATTCTTTCACTTTCTTTCATTTGCTAGATTGAGCACATTGTAAAGGGGCTGTGTCTTGTAACCTTCATCAAATTGCTTGGGATTTCTGCAAATTTGGTTGGTGATAACATCATAGACAGACTGATCTTCTTTATGTGTGTGACTTGTTGATTGGAAAACCAGAGCTGCATAAATATGTAGAAACTTTTTTGTTTGTTTGTTTATCACCATATATTTAATGCTTATTATCAGGCCCAGTTGTGGACTTATTTGTTGAATGAGTGCTGGCTTAATTTAGTTAAACAGTATGTCTTAATCCGGTACTTTTAAATATCGAGCAGGAGAACTCCAGAATATTGTCTCAACAAACAGGATTATTAAGTGTCTTCCCAATGGTTAAGGATAACACCCAGCATCTCATCATTTTTCTCCTAGGGTAAGAAAGCCTTAGTTTTTCTCCTGTTCTGTTGTTTATTAGAAGAGGACGGAAAAAATAAGGTGGGAAATTATAGTTGGTACGAGGCCTAGGGGGTGGTGGCTACGGCCTGGGGAGGTCCGGGATTATTTCCAAGTTTGCAAATGACACTACCCAAACTCCGTGTGCCCCGACCATCTCTGCACCCAAACCCCCACTCCTCTCCTCGCTGCACTGAGATGGCATTCAGGGCCAGGAGCTGGCAACCCCCACCACTGCCGCTACTCCTGCTGCTGCTCTGGGTGACCCGGCAGGCAGTGCCTGTGGCCGGCCTGGGCCTGGGCTCTAACCTGGAGCTTCAGATCAATTGCTTCATGCCCTGCTGCCCATCCTGCCGCCATGCTCCTGCCGCTGCCATGCCCCTGCCACCATGCTATTCCTGCTCCTGTTGCTGCCACCACCCCCCCCCCCCCCCCCCCCCCCCCCCCCCCCCCCCCGCCATGCTGCTCCCACCACCTCCTGCCCCACCCCCACCCTCGTGCCTCTCCCACCCAGCCACACCTGACACTGCTGGATCCCTGGCTGCTGGCCTCCATCTTGGCTGAGTTAATTTGCATACAGCTGCTCTGATTGGCTGGTGGGTGTGGCTTAGGCATCCCAGAGAAACGGTTAATTTCAATATTATGCTTTTATTAGAGTAGATGTTTCTGTCCTCACATGGAAGTGTGGTAGACCTTAAATGCCCTGGTCTCTATAATTGGGAGGAGTAATGGGGGATGAACCTTTCCTTAGACTCATCTCTCTTTCTGCCATCCACTTTGTTGATAAGTTCACTATGCTTCTAACACCAGAGCTGAATTGTGTGTTTTCTCACAGGAATGGTGTGTATGTGTGTCTCAGGAAAGTTGATAATGCCATCTGTTGGTTAGCGAGCTGGAAGAATTTTGGGCTGCAAAGCAGGTTTTGCGGTGTTAAATGAAAACCTTTAGAAAGGAGTAGTAATTGTCTACTGGATGTGGTCTCCTCATCATAGACCAGATCTCTGAGGATGACTCAAATATAATTTCTTAACAGAGTCAAAGCATTTATATTTTTAGATATATGAATGAACAAGTGAAAGGAAAGGAGACACAAGAAGAGCTGAAAAACATTGAGGCAGTTTTTAACATTCCTTATTCACTAAAATAAACAGAATGTCTAGCTCAACATTTTTTTTCACCCTTTGCTATTTAACTCTGTCTCTTCTCTCTTTCCCATTCTTGTGGGACTACTACTAACTTCTAGGAAGGTCCAAAATGTGAACTAGAGATATCAAAGCTATAGTTTCCAAATTAAAAATTGAAATGAGTTCCACTATCTGTCTTTGAACATTAGAGATGTCTGAACATTCTAACCTCAGAACTCCTTTTCAATTCCTGTGTACCTTGTCTTCAGAAGGTGTCATGGATCATTGCTTCATGAAGGAGTTGCAACTGGTGACCGACTGGAGGTCACATTTAACGTTCAGTAATATTTTGTATGATATATACAGTGCTTCAAAACTGGAAAATTTCTCATAAACATGCACATTTCTAGCTTTTAAAAATTCCAAAATCTGGCAACATTGACTTCATAGATCAGCATGTTAACAAGTTATTGGAACTGAGTGGCTATTTCCTTTTTACAGAATGCTCTAACAAACTGCTCTATATTGTTCTACATTTATTCTCCTTTTCTCATTTACATGATCTATGGCCTCTCTAGGCATTTGGATATGTGCTTGATGGTTTTGTCACACAACCCATTGGTGGTCTTCTCCTGACTGCTCACCCTCAGAGAAGGGCTATAGCTCCTTGACTTTTGTCAAGTCAGGTATAATATCAGAGTACTGGTCCTCTGTACAATGTTGGTCAAAATGTGACATTCTATACCTGAGGTGTTGTGAACCCCAATTACTATTATATGTTTTAACGTTTGCTTATTTGATCAGAGAAAATCCCCAAAGAGGTACTCTAAATGGATGATATTTTATTTGGGTCATTCCCTGATACTATGAAATGCGAGACAAAAATACCTCATATATGTTGTTTGTTCTATGATTGTTCATCACACTTGGAGCCAATTTTCTAACCACAATAACATTTTTATTTTTTTATTTTTCATTATTTTTTATTGTTTAAAGTATTACACATAGTAGTACATATATCTCCTTTATTTTTTCCCCATTGACCTTCCCCTAATCTCCTCTACCACCTGTCACATGCACTCATTCCATCCCCCCAGTCTCTTGTGTTCATTGGTTGTGCTTATATGCATGCATACAAGTGCTTTGGTTGATCTCTTTCCCCCTCTCCCTAACATTTCCCAGCCTTCCTGCTGTAATTTGACAGTCTGTTCAATGCTTTATTGCCTCTGTATCTATCTTTTTGAACATCAGGTTATGATGTTCTTTATTTTCCATAAATGAGTGAGATCATGAGGTATTTTTCTTTCATCACCTGTCATATTTCACTTAGCATAATGCTCTCCAGTTCCATCCATGTTGTTACAAATGGTAAGATTTCCTTCTTTTTTACAGCAGCATAGTATTCCATTGTGTAGATGTACCATAGCTTTCTAATCCATTCATCTGCTGATGGGCATTTAGGCTGTTTTCAAATCTTAGCTATGGTGAATTGTGCTGCTATGAACATAGGAGTACATATATTCTTTCGGATTGGTGTTTTTAGTTTTTTGGGATATATACCATATTTTCTGGCGTATAAGAAGCCTTTTTAAACCAGGAAAATCTTATCAAAAGTCGGGGGTCATCAATGGAGCCGGACAGAGACCGCAAGTGTCTCTGGTTGGCTCCTTTTTGTGCCACATATGGTCTCTGTCTGGACTTTTTAACCCAGGAAAATCTTCTCAAAAGTTGGGGGTTGTCTTATATGCCCAGTCATCTTATACGCAGGAAAATACGACATGAGAGCTTTCTGTGAGTTAATTATCCTATAAAATAGTTAATAGGCAAATTGACTATCACACCCTCGCATAAGATGGCCACCCTTATGAGGTCACAAGATGGCCACCATAAGATGGCCAGCAGGGGAGGGCAGTTTGGGGCAACCAGGCCTGCAAGGAAGGGAGGGCAGTTGGGGGAGACCATGCCTACAGGGGAGGGCAGTTAGGGGTGACCGGGCTGGCAGGGGAGGACAGTTGGGGGAGGACCAGGCTGGCAGGGGAGGGCAGGTAGGGGCAACCAGGCTGGCAGGAAAGGGCAGTTGGGGGAGGACCAGGCTGGCAGGGGAGGGCAGGGAGGGGCAAGCAGGCTGGCAGGAGAGGGCAGTTAGGGGTGACCAGGCTGGCAGGGGAGGGCAGTTGGGGGCGATCGGGCTGGCAGGTGAACAGTGAGGCATTGATTAAGCTGGCAGGGGAGTGGTTAGGGGATGATTAGGCTGGCAGGCAGAAGCAGTTAGGGGCAATCAGGCAGGCAGGCAGGCAAGCGGTTGGGAGCTAGTAGTGCTGGATTGTGAGAGGGATATCTGACTGATGGTTTAGGCTCAGGCTTAAACTGGCAGTCAGATCCCCCAAAGGGTTCCAGATTGGAGAGGTTGCAGGACACCCTCCCTTCCCCTCCCCCTGCCTGCATGAATTTGTGCACCAGGACTCTAGTTGGTGTATAAAAAAGCCATAGATTTCTGGGTATTAATTTTGTATCCTGCTACATTGCCAAATTCATTTATTAAGTCTAGTCAGTTTTTGATGGAGTCTTTGGGGTTTTCTATGTACAATATCATATCATCTGCAAATAATGACAGTGTTACCTCTTCTTTTCCAATTTGGAAGCCTCTTATTTTTTCTTCTTCTCTGATCACTATGGCTATCACTTCCAATACTATGTCAAGCAGGAGTGGTGAAAGTGGGCATCCCTATTTTGTCCCTGTTCTTAGGAGAAATGGTTTTACTTTTTGCCAATTGACTATGATGTTGGCTGTAGGTTTGTCATATATGGCCTTTATCATGTTGAGAGATGCTCCCTCTATTTCAACTTTGCTGAGAGTTTTTATCAAAAATGAGTGTTGAATTTTATCAAATGTTTTTTCTTTATCTATTGATATGATCATGTGATTTTTGTCTTTCAATTTCTTTATATGATGTATCATGTTTATCAATTTTTGAATATTATATCAGCCTTGCATCCCTGGAATAAATCCCACTTGGTCTTGGTGTATGATCTTTTTAATATATTGCTGGCTGGGATTTGCTAAAATTTTGTTGAAGATTTTAGCGTCTATGTTCATCAGGGATATTGGCTTGTAATTCTCTTTCTTTGTAGTGTCTTTATCTGGTTTTTGAGTTATGATAATACTGGCCTCATAAAAAGAGTTTGGAAGTGTTTCTTCCTATTCAATTTTCTTAAATAGTTTGAAGAGTATAGGTGTTAGTTCTTCTTTGAATGTTCTTTGAATGTTTGGAAAAATTCCCCTGTGAAGTTCTCCAGATCTGGGCTTTTATTTAAGGGAACTTTATATATATATATATATATTATTGTTTCAATTTCATTAGTGGTTATTGGCCTATTTAGTTTTTTTTTTCTTTTTATTCTTCCTGATTCAGTTTTGGGAGATTGTATTTTTCTAGGAATTTGTCTATTTCATTCACATTGTCCAGCTTTGTTGGCATATAGTTGATCTTATGATCCTTTGTATTTCTGTGGTGTCTGTGCTTACTTCTTCATTTCATTTCCAATTTTATTTATTTGGGTGCTCTCTTTGTTTCTTTATGAGTCTGGCTAATGGTTTATTAATTATGCTTATCATTTCAAAGAACTATCTCTTCTTTTCATTGATTTTTTGAATTTATTATTATTATTATTATTATTATTATTATTTTAGTCTCTGTTATTTATTTCTGCTCTAATATTTATTATTTCCTTCCTTCTAGTTACTCTGAGCTTTTCTCCTTATTCTTTTTCTAGTTCTTTAAGTTCTAGGGTTAAATAAGTTTATTGCCAATTTTTCCTTGTTTTTTGAGTTATGCCTATAGTGCTATGAACTTCCCTCTCAGGGCTGCTTTTGCTGTGTCTCAGAGATTTTTGGGTTGTTCTGTGTTCATTTTCATTTGTATCCAGGAAGTTTTTGATTTCTATCTTAATCTCGTTGGTAACCCATTCATTGTTTAATAACATGCTATTTACTCTCCATGTGTTTGAATGTTTTTGGGTATTTTTACTGTAGTTGATTTTTAATTTCATTCCACTGTGATCTGAGAAGATGCTTGATATTATTTCAATCTTCTTAAACCTGTAAAGACTTGTTTCATGCCCTAACATGTGGTCTATCTTTGTGAATGATTCATGTGCACTTGAGAAGAATGTATATTCTGCTGCGTTCGGGTGAAATAGTCTATAAGTATCTATTAAATCTATCTGATCCAGTGTGTCCTTTAGAGTCTTTGTTTCCTTGTTAATTTTTTTGTCTGGAAGATCTGTCCAGTGAAGTCAGAAGGGTGTTAAAGTCCCCTACTTTGACTGTATTGTTGTCAATCTCTCTGTTAAAGTCCTCTAGAAGTTTGTTTGTTTTTCATAATTTTAGGTGTTCCTATATTGGGTGCATATGTGTTTACCAGGGTTATATCTTCTTGTTGGATTGATCCATTTAGTATTACTTAGTGACCTTTGTTGTCTCTTGTGATGGACTTCATCTTAAAGTCTATTTTGTCAGATATGAGTATTGCTACTCCAGCTTTTTTTTTTTCCATTTGCATGTAAATTTTTTCCCATCCCTTCACTTTCATCCTGTGTGTGTCTTTTCTTTTCAGGTGGATCTCTTGTAGATACTTTATAGTTGGGTCATGTTTTTATATCCATTCAGCTACCCTACACATTTTGATTGGAATATTTATTCCATTTGCATTTAGGGTTATTATTGAAAGGTACTTATTTATAGCCATTTTAATTCTGTATGACTAGGTTTCTTTCTCTGTTTCTTCTTCTCAGCAATCCCTTACAACATCCTTTAGCATTCTTGTAATGCTGTCTTGGTGGTGATGAACTCCTTTAGCTTTTTTTTCATCTGGGAAGTTTTTTATTTCACCATCTATTTTGAATGATAGCCTTGCTAGATATAGTAATCTTGGTCTCAGATCCTTGCCTTCCATTACTTTGAGTACTTCATGCCATTTCCTCCTGGCCTGTAGAGTTTCTGATGAGAAATCAGGTGTTAGCCTATGAGAACTCCTTTGTAGGTAACAAGTTGTTGTTGTTTTTTCTCTCTTGCTGCCTTTAAGATTCTTTCTTTGTTTTTAATTTTTGGCATTTTAATTGTGATGTGTCCAGGCACAGGTCTCTTTGTATTCTTCTTGTTTGCAGTTCTCTGTGTCTCCTGAACTTGTGTGACTGTTCCAGGTTAGGGAAGTTTTCTGTCATTATTTCTTCAAACACCTTCTCTATTCCTTTCTCACTTTCTGCCTCTTCTAGTACATCTGCTATCCTAATGTTACATTTTACTTTGTCCCACAGCTCCCTTAAGCTGTCCTTCTGTTTTTTTAATTGTTTTTTTTTCTTTTTCATTCTCTGATTGAGTGATATTTTCAACTCTGTCTTCTCATTGACTCAGCTTCCCCTAATCTGCTGTGTTTTCCGTGTTCTTTATTTGTGCTATGTCATTCTTTATCTAAGACTGTTCATTTTTCATAGTTACTATATCTTTTTTCATAATGTTGAGCATTTTTACCATCATTACTCTGAACTGTGTTTTAGATAAATTTCTTATCTCTGCTTCATTTATCTCTTCTTTTGGAGAATTCTCTAGTTCTTTAATTCGAGGGTTGTTTCTTTGTCTCCTCATTTTGGTTGTCTGTTTGGGTTTGTGACTATGTATTAGGAAGATCCTCTACATCTCTCAACCTCTTGTACAGGACAGTGTTAAAGACTGTTTCTGGCAAATTGCATCAGGCAAAAACTGAAAAACTCTTCCAGAGACTGCCTCTGAACAGTCTAATAGGATTCTGACTTGAATTGACCCAAGGCAATTGTCCTCAGGTATAGGGGGAGTTTTTTCAACAGGATGGGGTGATTGCTCCTGCCTGGAGGCAATTTGTTACTTTTAATCCCTTAAGTGGCCTCAGAGTAAGGTGGTTTCCAACAGAATGTGTGGACTGTCTTCTCCCCAGGCAAGGAAAATGTCTTTGTGGAAAAAATGTCCTCCATTGTGTGAGGGAATGACTCAGCCCAGGAAAGTTGGGGTATCTGTCTTCTGAACTTTATCCCTCTGACTCCCAAGTCCTGGGTTCTACTCTCATAGCTCCAGTCCACTTCACCTTCCCTCTACCAGAGCACAAGGTGGGTGGCTCCACAGGAAATTTTTGTGCATTATCCCTTCAAGAGGGTGCTGGAATTTTCAGTTGCCACTCCCTGGCAGATAGCACCACATTGTTTTTCACAGCTAGACGTTATGTGGGTACCCTCCTCAGATTTGGTGCTCTCTGCTGGGGAATCCAATTTAGGGATTAGATCCCAGAATTCTTGGTGGCACCTCCCACAGCTGAGATATATCTCTGGGACTTCAGTTGCTGTCTGTGGGTGCCCAGCCAGCTCTTTCACACTTGCACGCCCCCTATCAGTCTCTATGTGGTCTCCACCTTCAGTTATTGGGTATCAGAGTTATCTCCTGAGTTTTCCATTGATTTTTCAGGAAGCCTTTCCATATTTCAGTGGTAATTCCAGCTTATTCCTGGGAGCATGTCCATCATGAGCAAGTCTTTATGATTCTTTTCAGAAGTGATAATTTATAATCCAGTGTAAGATACCTATCCTGAAGCTAGTCTAAAATATATCTGTATCAAAAACTTCCAGTCAAAATGGCAGTGTAGGTAAATGCTGTATTTGCTTCTCCCACGACCATATCAAAAGTACAACTAAAGTATAGAACAACCGCCCTTAAGAAAGATCTGATATCTAGCTGAAGAGCACTCCTGTAACTAAGGATACACAGAAGACATAGTGACACTGTTGGGAGGGAAGGAGAATTTAAAAAGGCTGGCCCACACTCACACATGGTGGTTAAGAATAGGGAGGAATATCTCTGCTATGGAGGTCCCCACTGAGAAAGGAGAGGTCCCAACCCACACCTGGCCTCCTAGCCTGGAGCCCCAGTGCTAGGAAGAGGAGTCCCCACAATAGCTGGCTGTAAAAAATCAGCAGGGACTCAGTCAGGGTGAGGCAGGTTTGCTGGAGCGCGAGATGTTCCTTCTGTGGATCTCCAGGGAAGGGGCAACAGTTCAAAAAGTGCCAGGGACATGTAGGGAAAAACAGAATTGTCTGGCTTCAGGGTGAGGGTTGGGAGGGGCTGCCCTCAGCAGTCCTCTCAGCAGGTATCATTGTTGCTTTTTGAGCCCTCCCTGTACACAGCTGGCAGGTGCAAATGGGCAACAAATTGGAGTCCCAGAGGGTGGACTCAGCAGACATCAACAATTGGGCTCAGAAGTACCATCAGGCATTTTGGTGCTTGAAGGGGCATTGGAAACAAACACACAAGAGTTAGAACCAGGGACTCAAAGTGATGAAAAATGCGCTTTTCTCAACCCCACTCTCCCTGAAAAGCTTGCTCTGCATAGCTGGGGTAGAAATGAGTGGGGTCAAGTTAAATTCAATCAGGAGCTGTATGAAATGAGAAAAAACATTTAACAATCCATAAAATGATAACAAAGTACCTAAAATTATTAGGCTGATGCCATAATGCTGTCTAGTATGAGAAATACTTGACATCTCTCTTTTCTCCCCATGTTTTTCTCCTCCCTTCTACCTGCTTTTGACTGACCATGGGGAGTAAATTCATTGCCTGAGTAGAATTAGGTCAGACTCAAACTGAATATCAAGCTGACAGAGGGGAATTTGGTGCCAATGTTGATTAAATAAGAAGTGAAAAGAAGACTTACTCTGAATCCAAATATGGCTATTTAGAAAGGAAAAGATTAATATTAGACTGCTTAAGAATTAGTAGAGAAAAATACATTTATTTATCAGAGAATCAGGGAGTTTCTATCTATATCAATACTTTATTGTACTGAAATATTATATATATTTATATGTATATATTTATATGTTGAGTATATTTATTGAACATACTGATAGATGTTTACAATACTTAAACTTAAGCTATTAGGATAAGAATTGCTAATTGTTTATATGGAAAGTCTCAAAAAGTTGTCCATATTATTGCTTTTTAAATACTTATCATTGTATGTATTACTACTGCATAATTACTTTTTAAAAAATTAAATCTTTACTGTAAAATATATGTCCTCTTTTTCCCCAATGACCCCTTCTAGCCAGCCTCAATCCCCCACCACAGACTTTCACCACACTTTTGTCTGTGTCCATGTGTTATGTATATATGCATACAAGTTCTTTGGTTGACCTTTTCCCACCCCCTCCCCACCGTCTTTCCTCTGACATTCCACAGACTGTCTTATGCTTCTATGTCTATGGATCTATTTGTTCATTGGTTTATTTTGTTCATTAGATTCCACATACAATCATGTGACTTATCTCTGACTGGCTTATTTCACTTAGCATAATACTCTCCAGGTTCCTCCATGCTGTCTCAAAAGGTAAAAGTTCCTTCTTTTTTACTGCTGCATAGTGTTTCATGGTGTAAATGTACCACAGTTTTTTATCCACTTATCTATCAATGTGCACTTGTGCTGCTTTTGGATCTCAGTTATAAATTGTGCTGCTATGAACATAGGGGTACATACATTCTTTCTGATTAGTGTTTCAGTTTTCTTAAGATATATTCCTTAAAGTTGGGTCACTGGGTCAAACGGAAGTTCCATATTTAATTTTTTGAGAAAACTTCATAGTGTTTTCAATAATGGTTGCACCAGTCAGCATTCCCACCAACAGTGTACTAGGGTTCCCTTTTCTCCAAACCCTTGCCAGCACTTGTCATTTGTTGATTTGTTGATGGTTGTCATTCTGACAGGTGTGAAGTGATAACTCATTGTCATTTTAATTTGCATTTCTCTAATAATTAGAGACTTTGAAAGTTTTTTTTTTTATGTCTGTTGACCATTTGTATGCTCACTTTAGAGAAGTGTCTATTTGGGTCTTCTGCCCATTTTTAATTGGACTATCTGTCATCCTTTTGTTAAGTTGTATGAGTTCCTTATATTTTGGGTATTAAACCTTTATCAGATGTATCATTTCCAACTATGTATTCTCATACAGTGGGCTCCCTTTTCATTTTGTTGATGGTTTCTTTTGCTGTGCAGAAGCTTTTTATTTTGATGTACTCCCATTTGCTTATTTTCTCTTTTGTTTCCCTTGCTCTAGGAGATGTATCCATAAATATATTGCCATAAGAGATGTCTCAGATTTTGCTGCCTATGGTTTCTTCTAGGATTTTTATGGTTTCATGACTTTCATTTAAGTATTTTATCCATTTTTAGTTTATGCTTGTGTATGATGCAAGTTGCCAGTTTAGTTTCCTTTTTTACATGTATCTGTCCAATTTTCCCAACGTCATTTGTTGAAGAGAGTGTCTTGATTCCATTATATGCTTTTTTGATGTATCACATTTAATGATTTGTGAATATTGTACAATCCTTTCATCCTTGGAATAAAGCCCACTTGGTTGTGGTGTATGATCTTTCTAATGTAATGCTGGATCCAATTTGCTAGAATTTTGTTGAGGATTTTAGCATCTATGTTCATCAGGGATATTTCTTGTAATTCTCTTTCTTTGTAGTGGCTTTATCTGGTTTTAGGATTAGGGTAATGCTGTCCTCATAAAAAGTTTGGAACACTTCCTTCCTCTTGAATTTTTTTGAATAGTTTGAGGAGAATAGGTATTAATTCTTCTTTGAACGTTTGGTAAAACTCCCTTGTGAAGCCATCCAAACCTGGGCTTTTATTTTCTGGGATTGATTATGATTATGATTATGATTATAGTTATGATTATTGCTTCAATTTCATCAGTAGTTATTGGTCCATTAAGGTTTTCTGATTCTTCCTTATTGAGTCTTAGAAGATTGTATTTTTCTAGTAATATGCCCATTTGCTCAAGGTTTTCCAGTTTATTGGAATAGAGTTGTTCATAGTATTTTTTAATGATCCTTTGTACCCCTACGGGGTCAGTTGTTATTTCACCTCTTTCATTTCTGCTTTTGTTTATTTGGGTCCTCTCTCTTTGTTTCCTGGTAAGTCTGGCAAGAGTTTTGTCAATCCTATCTATCCTTTCAAAGAACCAGCTCTTGGTTTTATTGATCTTTTGTTTTTTCTTTTTTTTTGGGGGGGGAGGGGAGTTGGTGTCTATGTCATTTATTTACAGTCTGATCTTTATTATTTCCTTCCTTCTACTTACTCTGGGTCTTTCTTTCTTTCTTTCTTTCTTTCTTTCTTTCTTTCTTTCTTTCTTTCTTCTTCCTTCCTTCCTTCCTTCCTTCCTTCCTTCCTTCCTTCCTCCTTCCTTCCTTCCTTCCTTCCTTCCTTCCTTCCTTCCTTCCTTCCTTCCTTCCTTCCTTCCTTCCTTTTTCTTAAAATATTACAAAGAGCAGTACATTATATCTCTTTATTTTCCCCCTTGACCTTCCCCCTATAAGGGTTTGGAGAAAAGGGAACCCTAGTACACTGTTGGTGGGAATGCTGACTGGTGCAACCATTATTGAAAACAGTATGAAGTTTTCTCAAAAAATTAAATATGGGACTTCTGTTTGACCCAGTGATCCCACTTCAAGAAATATATCTTAAGAAAACTGAAACACTAATCAGAAAGAATGTATGTACCCTACCTCCCAGTGTCTTGTGTCCATCGGTTATGCTTATATGGATACATAAAAGTCCTTTGGTTGATCCCTTTTCCCTCTCCCCAACCCTCCTCGTCCTTCCTACTGTAGTTTGACAGTCGTTTGATGCTGCTCTGCTTCTGTATCTGTTTTTGTTTATCAGTTTATAATGGTCTATGTTATCCATAAATGAGTGATGTCATGTGGTATTTTTCTTTCATTGACTGGCTTATTTCACTTAGCATAATGCTCTCCAGTTCCATCCATGCTGTTGCAAATGGTAAAAATTCCTTCTTTTTTAGAGCAGCATAGTATTCCATTGCATAGATGTACCACAGTTTTCTAATCCATTCATCTGCTGATGGGCACTTAAGCTGTTTCCAGATCTTAGCTATAGTGAATTGTACTGCTATGAACATAGGGATGCATATATCCTTTCAGATTGGTGTTTCTGGCTTCTTGGGATATATCCCTAGAAGTGGGATCACTGGGTCAAATGACAGTTCCATTTTTAAATGTTTGAGGAAGCACCATGCTGTCTTCCATAGTGTTTGCACCAGTCTGCAATCCCACCAGCAGTGCACGAGGGTTCCTTTTTTCTCCGCATCCTCTCCAGCACTTGTAGTTTGTTGATTTGTTGATGATAGCCATTCTTACAGGTGTGAGATGGTACCTCGTTGTTGTTTTGATTTGCATCTCTTGGATGATTAGTGACTTTGAGTGTGTTTTCATATGTCTCTTGGCTTTCTGAATGTCCTCTTTTGAAAAGTGTTTATTTAGGTCCTTTGCCCATTTTTTGATTGGATTGTTTATTTTCCTTTTGTTAAGTTGTATGAGTTCCCTATAAATGTTGGAGATTAAACCTTCATCGGTGATAACATTGGCAAATATGTTCTCCCATGCAGTGGGCTTTCTTATTGTTTTGTTGATGGTTTCTTTTGTTGTGCAGAAGCTTTTTATTTTGATGTAGTCCATTTGTTTATTTTCTCTTTAGTTTTCAATGCCCCTGGAGCTGTATTGGTGAAGAAATTGCTTCGGCATAAGTCTGAGATTTTGGTGCTTTTAAATCCCTCTAGTATTTTTATGGTTTCCCATCTTACATTTAAGTCCTTTATCCATTTTGAGTTTATTTTTTGTGTATGGTGTAAGTTGGTGGTCTAGTTTCATTTTTTTGCATGTATCTGTCCAATTTTTCCAACATTTATTAAAGAGACTGTCATGACTCTATTGTATGTTCTTGCCTCCTTCGTCAAATATTAATTGAGCATATTGGTTTGGGTCGATTTCTGGGTTCTCTACTCTATTCCATGGATTTATATGTCTATTCTTGTGCCAGTACTAGGCAGTTTTGAGCACTGTGGCTTTGTAATACAGCTTGATATCTGGTATTGAGATCCCACCTACTTTGTTCTTCTTTCTCAGAATCGCTGCAGCTATTCAGGGTCTTTTTTTTATTTCAGATGAATTTTTGGAAAGTTTGTTCTAGGTCTGTGAAATATACTGTTGGTATTGTGATGGGAGTGCATTGAATTTATAAATTGCTTTGGGTAGTATGGACATTTTAATGATATTGATTCTACCAATCCATGAACATGGTATGTTCTTCCATTTGTTTATGTCTTCCTCTATCTCTTTTTTTCAATGTCCTGTTCCTGTAGTTTACTGAGTAGATGTCTTTTACCTCTTTAGTTAAGTTTATTCCTAGGTATCTTAATTTTTTTGGTACAATGGTAAATGGAATTGCTTTTTTAGTCTCTCTTTATGTAAGTTCCCTATTGGTGTATAGAAATGCCATAGATTTCTTGGTGTTAATTTTGTATGCTGATACTTTGCCAAATTCATTTATTATGTCTAATAATTTTTTGATGGAGTCATTAGGGTTTTTAATGTACAATATCATGTCATCTGTGAATAAGGATAGATTTACTTCTTTTCCAATTTGGATGCCTTTTATTTCTTCATCTTGTCTAATTTCAATGGCTAATACTTCCAGTGCTATGTTGAACAGGAGTGGTAAGAGTGGACATCCCTGTCTTGTTCCTGTTCTAAGGGGAAATGGTTTTAGTTTTTACCCATTGAGTATTATGTTGGCTGTGGGTTTGTCATATATGGCTTTTATTATGTTGAGGTATGATCCTTCTATTCCCACCTTGCTGAGAGTTTTTATCAAAAATGGGTGTTGGATTTTGTCAAATGCTTTTTCTGTATCAATTGATATGGTGACTATGTGATTTTTGTCTCTCAATTTGTTTATGTGATGTATCACGTTCATTGATTTGTAAATATTGTATCATACTTGCATCCCTGGGATAAATGCTACTTGGTCATGGTGTATGATCTTTCTGATGTACTGCTGGATCCAATTTGCTAGGATTTTGTTGAGGATTTTAGCATCTATGTTCATGAGGGATATTGGCCTGTAATTCTCTTTCATTGTGTTGTCTTTATCTGGTTTTGGTATTAGGATAATGCTGGCTTCATAGAATGAGGTTGGAAGTGTTCCTTCCTCTTGAATTTTTTGAAATAGTCTGAGGAGGATAGGTTTTAGTTCTTCCTTGAATGTTTCGTAAAACTGCCCTGTGAAGCTGTCTGGTCCTGGGCTTTTGTTTGCTGGGAGATTTTTTATTACTGTTTCAATTTATTCCATAGTTATTGGCCTATTGAGAATTTTAGATTCTTCCTGATTGAGTTTTGGAAGGTTGTATTTTTCTAGGAATATGTCCATTTCCTCCAAGTTGTCCAGTTTGTTGGAATAGAGTTGTTCATAGTATTTTTTAACAATCCTTTTATTTCTGTAGAGTCTGTTGTTATTTCTCCTGTTTTATTTCTGACTAGGGGCCCGGTGCACAAAAATTTGTCCACTCAGGAGGTCCATCAGCCTGACCTGTGCCCTCTCACAGTCTGGAACCCCTCTGGGGATGTCCACCTGCTGGTGTGCCTGGTCAGCCTGGGTGAGGGGCTGATGGCTGTTTGCAGGCTGGCCAAGCCCCCCAGTGGTGTCCCTCACCCCATTGGGGTGTGGCCAGCATGGGTGACAGGCTGATGGCTGTTTTCAGAATTTCAGTCTGCCCACAGCTCCCATTGACCCAATGTCCCAGCAAGGCTGGCTGGACGCAGGTTTCTGGGGTTTGTTCATCTTCTATAATTGATACACTGTTCCTTTAAACTAGGGCTTAGTAACGAAACCTCTTCTCTGCTTCAGCTCTGGCTTCTATAATGAAACAATGTTTAATTAGAAGTCAGGCCCGGCCTGCTGTTTGCTTCAGCTCCTAGGATTGAAACAGTTGTTGCAAATATGATGTTCCCTGGAGCAGAGAGATGCTCAGGTGGCCAGCAAACAGTTTCACTCCTGCTGCAACTGACCTGCCTGTTTACTCAGGTCCCTGAGTGCCAGCCTCCATGTTCGCTGGGCTAATTTGCATACAGTCGCTCTGATTGGCTGGTGGGCGTGGCTTAGGGATCCTGAAGAAATGGTTAATTTTAATATTATGCTTTTATTAGTTGGGATTTTTTTTATTTGGGTCCTTTCTCTTTGCTTCTTGGTGAGCTTGGCTAGCGGTTCATCAATCTTGTTTATCCTTTCTAAGAACCAGCTCTTGGTTTTGTTGATCTTTTGTATTGTTGTTTTTGTTTGTTTGTTTGTTTGTTTTGGTCTCTATGTCATTTATTTCTGCTCGGATCTTTATTATCTCCTTCCTTCTGCTTACGCTGGGCTTTTCATGTTGCTCTCTTTCTAAATCTTTGAGTTGTAGGGTTAGGTAATGGTAGTTTATTATCATTGTTTCTTGTTTTTTGCAGTAGGCTTGTAGAGCTATGAACTTCCCTCTCAAGACTGCTTTTGCTGTGTCCCATAGGTTTCGGATTGTTGTGTTTTCATTGTCATTTGCTGCCATGATTTTTATTTCTTCTTTGATCTCTGTGGTAACCCAGTCATTGTTTAATAGCATGCTATTTAGCCTCCAAGTGTTTGATTTTTTTAAATTGTTTTTATTGTAGTTGATTTCCAGTTTTATGCCATTGTTATCTGAGAAGATGCTTGATATGATTTCTATCTTCTTGAATTTGAAGAGACTTTGCCTGTGACCCAATATATGGTCTATCTTTGAGAATGACCCATGTGCAATTGAGAAGAATGTATAGTTTGTGACTTTGGGGTGAAGTGTTCTGAAGATGTCAATTAATTACATCTGATCTAGTGAGTCATTTAGGATTGATGTTTCTTTGCTGATTTTTTGTTTAGAGGATTTGTCCAGTGGTGATAATGGGATATTAAAGTCCCCCACTATGATTGTATTACTGTTAATTTCTCCCTTGATATCCTCCAGAAGGTTTTTTATGTATTTGGGTGCTCCTATATTGGGTGCATATATGTTTACCAGAGTTATTTCTTCTTGTTGGATCATTCCCTTTAGTATCATGAAGTGGCCTTCCTTTTTTTTTATGTCCTTCACTTTGAGATCTAATTTGTCAGATATAACTATTGCTTTTTTTTTTCATTTCCATCCCTTTACCATCAGTCTGTGTGTGTCTTTTTTTCTAAGATGGGTTTCCTATAGACAGCAGATATATGGGTACTGTTTTCTTATCAGTCAGTTAGCCTATGTGTTTTGATTGGGGCATTTAATCCATTTACATTTAAAGTTATTATTGATAGGTACTTGTTTGTCGACATTTTTATTCTTTTCCCCTGTGTTCCATAAATATGGAATGCTTCACGAATTTGTGTGTCATCCTTGCGCAGGGGCCATGCTAATCTTCTCTGTATCATTCCAATTTTAGTATATGTGCTGCCAAAGTGAGCACCTCTGGGTTTTTCTTATTGCTCTCTTTCTAATTCTTTAAGTTGTGGGGTTAGATTATTTATTACAAGTTTTTCTTGGTTTTTTGTTTTGTTTTGTTTTGTTTTGTTTTGAGGTAAGCCTATAGTGCTATGAACAATATTATTTCTGATATATCACTTTGAGCAAGGGAAACAAAAGAATAAATAAACAAATAGGACTACATCAAACTAAAAAAGTTTTGTACAGCAAAGGAAACCATCAACAAAATGAAAGGATATTCCACTGAATGGTAGAACATATTCACTGATACATTTTATAAAGGCCCAACACCCAAAATTCTTTTTTTTTAATTTTGTTTTATTGCTTACCCAAAATTCTTAAGGAACTTATAAATTCAACACCAAGACAATAAATAATTCAATTTAGAAATGGGCACAGGACCTGAATAGATACTTCTCCAAAGAGGATATGCATATGACTAATAGACATTTGAAAGGATGCTCACTGTCACTAATCATCAATGAGAAATCACCTTATACTTTTTAGAATGGCTATCATCAATAAATCAACACACAACAAGTACTGTGGAGGATATGGAGAACAGGTAACCCTTGTGCACTGTTGGTGAGAATGCAGATCAGTGCAACCACCCTATAAAGTGGTATGGAGCTACTTCCAAAAAATTAAAAATGGAATTGCCTCATGACTCAGTAATTCCACTTCTAGGAATATATTTAAAGAAACTTGAAATACTAATTCCAAAGGATATATGCATCCCTGTGTTCATTGTATCATTATTTACAAAAGCCAAGATTTGGAAGAAGCCCAATTTTCTATCAGTAGATGAGTGGTTACAAAAGCTGTGATACATTTACACAATGGAATACAATTAAGGCATTAAAAAAAAAGAAAATCTTACTTTTTACAGTAACACAGATGGACCTAGAGAGCATTATGCTAACTGAAATAAACTAGTTAGAGAAATACAAGTACCATATAATTTCACTTAAATGTGGAATATAATTAGCAAAATAAATTAACAGTGAATAGAGACTCATGGATAAAAAGGACAACTGACAGCTGTCAGAGGGGAGGGTTTTGGGGGCTGGGTGAGAAGTGTGAAAGTATTAAGCAAAGCAAAGAAAGAAAGACTCATGAACATAGAGAACAGTGTGGTGGTTTTCAAGGGGAAGGAGGTAATGGAGGTAGAAGAAGGTAAAGGGGGCTTAAATGGTGATAAGAACTGACTTGACTTGGGGTGGTAAACACACAGTACAGATGATGTGTTGTAGAATTACATACCTGAAACCTGTATAATTTTTATTAAACAATGTCACCCCAATAAATTCAACTGAAATAAATAAATAACTTAGATATCAGCTCCTAAGTCTATGACTCAACAAGTTGAATTTTTTAAAGCTACTTTTATAGACTGTGTAGCACTAAATTGTTTCTGTTGTTTTTATTTAACATCTATAAACTATAACAAAATGGTGTGTAAGTAAAAAATTAGACATAATTTATAACACTTTTTAAAAAATATAAATATCAGCCAAGGATATTAAAAACAATGTGAGCTTACAACAGCTTTCTTTTTGCCACAAATCCCCTTGTTTTTACTTGTTCTAAAATTCATCTAATGCCATGGGGCTAATATGTTCAAATTAAATTTAATGATAATAGTACAGAATAATAATACTAAATATGAGAACTATGGAAGAAATGTCCCATAAGAATCACTGGTGTTTCTGTATAATTTCATACAAATGTAATTTTCTTCTTCATTCTCCAACCCAGGTGAAATGAGATTATGTCTTAACAAAGGATTTTGTTTATTGTTTCTTGTTTATTAATAGAGGATCAATAAGACCTTTTCAATGATCTGCAATTCAATAGAATTGGTTTGAAAATAAATAGAGAGCATGAGATTAACTTTGCTTTGTGCAATTAACCTATCAGTTGCAGATCTCTGTAATTAAAGAATTCTAATTCACAATTCTCTGAATTACTGAATTTGGCAGGCAATTGCCAGTAATTTCCATTTCACAGCACAGTGACTCAGACAGTAATAAGTCAGAATGAAACACATGTAGGTTTAATCAGGTAACAAAGCATGTCAAATACTTATCCTAAAATAAGGGAGTCTGGCACATGAAGTGTGAACCTCCAAGAAATCCCTGAAGGGATATTATATTCTTTGATCTGTGCCTTTTCACAACTTCTGCTGACACCTTCAAGAGAAAAAAGTCTCACCCAGAATAGGTATCAGTATTCAAAGCAAATCATTTTCAATAAAACTTCTAGGAGCCAAAGACACAAACACAGGTGCTTGCATGCACACACACACAGAGAAGCATAAGTACACACATGCACACACATGTGTATTCATATGTAAATATATATCAATGCAAATATAGATGTAGATATATTGAATAAAGAGTACTTAAAAAGTCATCTTTGTTTATTGTCAAGTACTTTTGGCCTAAATATCATAAGAAGCAAAAATGTTATATTTAATTATTAGGAAAGTATGAAAAAGTTTGACTTTGGTCTATAGAATTCTCAACCAGTTGCCTTTGGTCCCAGAAATAAGATGTCAAGTTTTTCTTAGATGGAGGTTCAAAAGGCAGAAAGACTTTTTGTGGCTCTTTATGGCAGTTTCAGGAATCCTGAGTAAGGACCTGACACCTAAAGTCCATGATGTATGGAGCAACCAAAGAACTAGTGAGGATAAAGTTTTGCAAAATACATCTTGCATGGCCCATATTTCAGAGCTGAGACCATGCACCAGTGAACATTTCTGCCCACGATACTGCAACACTTCAATCTGGACAGCCTGGTTAGCTATCCTGGCACCCTACATAGCCTTCAGGGTGAACAGTCCATAGGGCCATGAGGACATGCCCATTTGAAGTCCTATTCACCAAGATCCAAGTATGTGGTCACCAGAACATATCCCTCTACCTTAAACAGCCTCAGGCCCATTTCTGAGGTCCTTGCTGACGTTTTCTGAGGTTCATCTTATAGAGGGCATAGTTTGTCTTGGACACATGCTCTAGGCCCAAGGGGATGGCCAATAGATGATTACTGGAGTGATTATGACTTAGATTTGTGGACTGGGTATCAATACACATGTGTTCCATGCCTTTGATGAGGCAGACAGGGCCCAAGCAGGAGCAACTGAGAGTGAGCCCAGATGGAGGCAGTTGCATCTATTTATTCACTTTCCACAGCCTTGCATTAATAAGAAAGTTCCTAGCCACATTTCTGCAGAGAAAACTTAATTTAGGTTAATTTAAGGCCTTTGGTTCTCAAGAGAATGATTTGCTTAGCTGCCACAGTCTTTTGCAGCAAGGATTCAGGAATCTGGAGAAGGGGCTGAAACATAAATGAAAAGACTAGACAAGAAATATAAATTTGGAAGGAATTGGGGGACCCAGATGAATACTTACTCTCTAATGGAGTGGTTCCCCAAATGTCCAGACCTATGGCTTTTTATTTACACATTTTGCCCTATAACAAAGCAAACACACATATCAAAGGTAAGGTTTGGTAAACAGTGAAGGATTATCAGGTTAGGGGAATTTCCTTCAGCTGTTCAGCCAGCAGCCAGTAATAATAAGTAGATTTTTCAGCCCTGCTGAATATCAAAGTCCATCAGCCTTCTGATGGACTCCTTGCATTTATTATGCTAACTACTGTTGGTCTTTGCCTCCAGCACTTAGCTTCCTTCCATGCCCTATCATCATTATGGTCATGACCAACAACCTTGCTTAGTGGCTTTTCATAGGTATTTGGTATCCAATGACAAACTTATTTTCAACTATAACAATGAAATAAAATATAAAAGTATCTAATAACACAGCAAATATTTTTTTTCTTGCCCATTGTGTATATTATCAGGCCAGTCAAAAGTTAAAATAAAATTTTATAGCACAAGAAAGTACACAAGTAATGGATTAAAACTTTTTAATCAACTTATTTTTTGAAAAAAGAGAAAACATATCCACATGTTTGTTGCAATAATGAACAATGCAGTTCAACTTAGTAACAAGTAAATAATAATTATATGAGTAATAATTTATGAAAATAATTATGTTTTATTCCAAAGAAGTAAAATATTTCAGAATGAACTAAAATTTATCTCTAAGCAAACAAAAATATTTTGCTTTGCAATTTACACACTATTTCTCTGTTTAAAACTTTAAACACAAATGGAGTTGCCTTGTAGTCACAATGAATAACAGAACTAAAATGACTGAAGTTCTTTGTTGTTTTTTTTCTTTACATTTAATATCTATTATGGACTGAATTGTGTCCTCCTTACTTCCAAGTTTATATTTGAAATATTTGCCCCCAATGTAATTATATTTGAAGACAGGGACTTTACAGAGGTAATTAAGGTTAAATGAGGTTGTAAGGGTGCACATGAACACATAGGAAAGACATCTGAGTACATAGCAACAAGGTAATTGTCTACAATTTGAAGAAAGAGGCTACACTAGAAACCAATCTTTCTGGCCCTTTGATATTGTACTTTCAGCCTCCAGAACTGTGAGAAAATTATTTTCTGTGTTTAAGGAACCTAGTCTGTGCTATTTTGTTACAGCAGCCTGAGCTGACTAATGAACCATCATTGTTGTTTATTTTGAATCTACTATTAATGACAAGAATGTGTTGTCTGGTAGGAAATGAAGACATGAGCTGTTGCTGAAACAAGCTTGAACAATCCCAAACTGTTAGCCACAAATTCTTGAAAGAAAAATGTGCACGTCAGTCAGCATGAGTGGGGGGCTAGCTGTGAAAATGGAGTTCCTTATATTAACATCTATGTAAAATAGCATGTTTATTAAAGAATGGATAAAGCATACTAATTTGAAGGTTACATGGATATTTTTGCATGTAAAATCAATAATAACTTCAGCAATTGTTCTAAACATTAGAGTACAGATGAAAATATTTTTTTTTCAAAAAGTCATGTTTTACTCATGGACATTGTTTAGAATTGCCAGCACATGGAGATATTAAAAAGCTGACAGACTTATAGTTGATTTTGTGATTACTTATGAATTCTCTGAAAATATGTGGTCCCCTTATTATCTGCACTCAAGGGGACCACTTTCACAGCATTTCCTTTAATATTTACTGCCCGTACTTTATTCTGGGAAATCTAAAAAAGCAGACCATTTAACCTTCTGGGACAGTAGCCACAGCCATGGAAATGGGTCCCATTATCACATAACAATTCAGCCATTGTGATGCCTCAAGGAAGGAAACTGACTATCTACCACTGTACCCTCAGGGTTATAGTGTGAACAAAACCTCCTAATACATCTAATAAGTATTTTCTTCAGGTTACAGTGGTCCTTGTTCATGAGAGAGGAGAAAATAGTAGGAGTGTTAGAAAATATTTTGAATATCTGTCCAGATAAGAAGCATTTCTTATACTTAGTCTTTGTCAGCAAGTGATGGAGATTTGTTCTTGGTGTTTTGAATCTTGTTTTCAGGTGGATACTTCTAATCATATTATATAATCTAATAAAAGAGAAATATGCAAATTTGTGTCACTCTGCTACCCCCCAAACCACACCCACCAGCTAATCAGAGTGACTATATGCAAATTAACCCAACCAAGATGGTGGCTGGCAGCAATGGAGCTGGAGCAAGCAGGAGGCTTGGTTGCCCCAGCGTTGGAGGAAACCAAGCTTCCTGCCTGCCCCAGCCGGCTGTGGCCTCTGCTCAAGGCAACAAAGGTTCAATTATAGAAGAAAACTAAATCCCAGGTACCTGCTTCCAGCCAGCCTCGCTGGGAGCTTGGGTCACTGGGGGCAGTGGCTAGCCTGCAAACAGCCATCAACCCCTCACCCAGACTGGTCAGGCACCCCAGCAGAACTCCCCACCCTGAAGGAACTGTGGCCAGCCTGAAAATGGCCCTGAGCCCCTCACCCAGACTGGGCAGGCACCCCAGCAGGGTCCCCCACCCTGATCCGGGTGCCCCCACCCATGCACCAGGCCTCTATCCTATATAATAAAAGGGTAATATGCAAATTGACCCTAACAGCAGAACGACTGAGAATGACTGGTCACTATGACACACACGTCTGCCAGGGGGCAGACGCTCAATGCAGGAGATGCCCCTGGTGGTCAGTGCATTCCTACAGGAGGAGCTCTGCTTAGCCACAAGCCAGGCTGACAGCTGCCAGTACAGCGGTGGTGGCAGGAGCCTCTTCTGACTCCTCAGCAGCTCTAAGGATGTCCGACTGCAGCTTAGGCCTGCTCCCCACTGGCAAGTGGACATCTCCCAAGGGCTCCCGGGCTACCAGAGTGATGTCTGACTGCCAGCTTAGGCCCATTTCCCCAGGGAGCAGGCCTAAGCCAGCAGGTGGACATACCCCGAGGGGTCCCAGACTGTGAGAGGGCACAAGCCAGGCTGAGGACCACCCGGAGTGCACACATTTTTGTGCACCAGGCCTCTTGTCCTATATAATAAAAGGCTAATATGCAAATTGTCCCCTTGGGAGTTTGATAGACTGGGAATTTTACCACCTGCTCTGACATGCACTGACCACCAGGGGGCAGGGCGGAACTGAGCGAGGCCCTAGCCGGCAGCTAGACCTAGGGACCCTACCCATGCATGAATTTTGTGCAACAGGCCTCTAGTGTTATTATAACAGTCAGAGCTGATAGTTAGAAGACCTGAATTCTATTATTAGCTCAGATACTAATATTCCATGGTATTTAATATCTCTTTGAATTTTGACATCTCCAATACTACTTACATCTGAAAAGGTATATTTATACTACAGTTAATCACTGGTGAGCTATAGAGTGGAAAAGAGCTTTGGTTTTAGGAGCCACAAAGGAAAGCCTGGTTGCTAAAATAAAGGAAAGATAAATTCTAGCTCCTTTTTTTGAAGGAGGTTCAAGTCGCTCTGCTACTGAAAGTCCTATAATTCTTATCTGCTTCAATAATTATATCTTTTGAGAGCTCTCCTGGTCTACCATATCATTTATTAGTTGAGTGCCAACAATCTCCTTGATGTAGAACCTAATTCCACTTCTCCCACTCTTGGAGCAGAAAATGGAAGGACTGTGACTGGATGGAGAAAAGCCACCTAAACAAACCATTAAAATGATGTTTCAAAAACAAAACAGGATTGTCAATTTTGAAATATGTATTTTAAAGAGATGGTGAGATGGAATTAGAAAAGAACTGTAAAAACCATACATCCAAAGGGAATGCCTGACACATAGTGGGAGCTCAGTAATAGTTGTTGATCAAGAGGTTCTTAACTTCTCAGGAAAAAACAATGGTTCTCTTTGTTTTAATTTAATGTACATATTTTATTATCATACTGGCAAACTCTATGATTGGAATAAACAGATAGAAGAGAAAGAAATGGGGCTGGGGTGGTAGTGGTGTCCATGAGCTGCAATGAAAAAATTAGCATCAGGAAGGAAAGTCCAGGAACCCAAATCTCTAGCCTGACATCTGGCCTGAACCAGACTGTTGAGATGGCTGGTAAGACAATCTTTAGCAAAGGTCTGGCCACAGGACAGAGCATAACGCAGCCTTCTCCAGAGATAGCCAGACCAAGTGACTTAGAGCAGAGAGGAAGAAGCCTTCCAACAGGGCCGGTGGAAGTACTGGCCACCGATGTTTGAACAGCTTACGTGCTTGCAGATCATTAGCTTTTCCCTCGCCTCATCCTGAGCACTCCTCCATGAAAAATAAAATAGTGAATAAATAAGGTTTCCTAGAATCAGGAGGCCTAAAAATGGAAGGTGTAACCCAGTATTCTAACCAAGGATCTAACCAGATCATCAACATTAAATTCCTGAGGTCAAGAAAGTCAGCACCTATGGCCAAAACATTTAGACTAACAAGCAGTGAGAGGGTTTTTCTGAGAACCTCGCATCCTTCCAAAGACAATGATAGCCATATTCACAGTGTATTGCCTTATTCACTGTTTATGATAACTGGTTATCAGGCAACAGCAGAGATATTGTAGAGTAATTTCAACTACAGGTAACTGGGTAGAATAGAAATGCTTTAAAGTCCTTTCCCAGGTAGAGATTCTATGATTGTGTGATTGCCTTACATTCCCGATTTCCTTTCCTACATCCCACTCACACTAACAGATGCTGGGATCAAGGAGGTATCCTATGAATAAAAGAGTAAATTGACTATCACAAGATGGCTTCTCCCATGTGGTCAAAGATGGCAACCACAAGATGGCCAGCAAGAGAGGACAGATGGGAGGGACCTAGGCCTGCAGGAGAGGACAGTTGGGGGGGGGGACCAGGCCTGTGGGGAAGGACAATTGGAGGGGACCCAGGCCTGCAGGGGAGGACAGTTGAGAGACCATCCTGGCAGGGGGAGGGAAGTTAGGGGCAATCAGGACGGCACAGGAGCAGTTAGGCATTGATCAGGCTGGCAGGGGAATGGTTAGGTGCAATTGGCAGGAGAAAGGTTGAAAGCCAGCAGTCCTGGATTGTGAAAGGGATGTCCAACTGCCCGTTTAGGCTTGATCCCAGTGGCAGTCAGACATCCCTCAAGGGGTCCCAGATTGGAAAGGGTGCAGGTTGGTCTGAGGGACACCACTATCACTCCCCACCCCCACTCTGTGCACAAATTTCATGCACCGGGCCTCTAGTAAATGAATAATCTTCAATTCAGTCATGGAAAGGAGAATCATCTATCCACTCTCTCTCCAGTATATCTCCCCCTTTCTCTGATAAAAACTCACAGGTAACTGAAGTTCAAGATAAGCGTCCAATACAGAGTCACTTACTTAAGCTTTGCTTCAGATGACATACGCTCCATGATGTGTTATCTGGAACTAAATAGACAGTATCTTTTTTCCAGTCCAGAAACCTTGGAGCAAAGAACAAAAATGGGGTGATCTTAGTCAATGAATGAGGAGCACAGTGCCTGCTTTGCCCCCCTGAGAATGAAGAAACACTAAATTCCATAATTCAGATGGTTCCCAACAAGAAGATCCTCAAATGGTGTAAAATTTTTCTCTTAGCGAGATTTTGAAAAAAAAACACAGTTTTTTATATAATCTGAAAATATTTTTAAACTTTGAAGACTAAGAGCTTCTTTCCTCTGATCCTGAGCATGGCCAACATGTTTCACCAAAATAAACCTTGGGTTACTGGAGAAGATGCATGGGCATGGAGAGAAATAACAGAAAGGAATGGACACTTGGTAAAAACAGTAACAAGAATAAGATGGAAAATTCCATTCAGAGAAAAAAACTTTAGGCATTTTTTTTTTTTTAGATCCACTATTTTGGACTTTCAAAACTAGTGAAGGAAACATGTTCTAAAATACTTGGACTTAGCTCAAACAGACTGTGTCATTTTAACTCAACTGATATTTCTTCCAGAAAAGACACCCTGGACTACTCTTGATGTGAATTAAATTCCTTCTGTTGGATCTCAGTTTATAAATATTTGAGAGAAAACTCAAGACTTTAGACTTTACTTTTTTCTCTTTTTTTATTGTTGAGACTATTACAGAGATGACCCCCATTTTCTCCCTCCACCCACTACCCACCCCACCCCAGGCCTTCACCTCACTCTTGCCTGTGTCCATGGGATATGCATATAATTTCTTTGTTTAATCTTTTCCACCGCACCCCACCCCTCTTCCCTCTGAGATTCTACATTCTGTTCCATGCTTCCATGTCTCGACCTATTTTGTTCATCATTTTATTTTGTTTATTACACATATAACTGAGATCATGTAATATTTGTCTTCCTCTGACTGATTTATTTCTCTTAGCATAATAGCCTTCAGGCCCATCCATGCTGTCTCAAAAGGTAAGCGATCCTTTCATTTTTACAGATAAAGAGTATTCCATTGTGTAAATGTACCACCACTTTTTTTTCATTTTTGAATTGTATTTTTTATTGGTATAATTTTTAATTTCTTTATTGATTAAGGTATTATATATGTGTTTTTATTCCCCCATTATCCCACCCACTGACATGCCCTCACCCCCCTATTGTCTGTGTCCATTAGTTAGGCTTATATGCATGCATACAAGTCCTTTGGTTGATCTTTACCCCTACCCCCACCTTCCCCTATCTTCCCTTTGAGGTTTGACAGTCTCATCAATCCTTCTCTGTCTCTGGATCAGTTTTTGTTCATCAGTTCATGTTGTTCATTATATTCCACAAATGAATGATATCACCTGATATTTATCTTTCTCTAACTGGCTTATTTCACTTAGCATAATGCTCTCCAATTCCATCCATGCTGTTGCAAATGGTAAGAACTCCTTTTTTACTGCAGCATAGTATTCCATAGTGTAGATGTAACACAGTTTTTTAATCCATTCATCTACTGATGGACAGTTAGGCTATTTCCAAATCTTAGCTATGGTGAATTGTGCTGCTATAAACTTAGGTGTGCATATATCTTTCTGAATTGTGTTTCTAGTTTCTTGGGGTATATCCCTAGAAGTGGGATCACTGGGTCAAATGGCAGTTCCATTTTTAGTTTTTTGAGGAAACTCCATACTATTCTCCACAGTGGCTGAACCAGTCTGCATTCCCACCAGCAGTGCACGAAGGTTCCTTTTTCTCCACATCCTTGCCAGCACTTATTGTTTGTTGATTTGTTGATGATAGCCATTCTGACAGGTGTGAGATGGTACGAAATTGTCATTTTCATTTGCATCTGTTGAGCATGTTTTAATTTGTCTCTTGGCCTTCCTTCTGTTTTCTTTCGAAAAGTATCTATTTAGATCTGTTGTATCTTCCTTTTGTTAAGTTGTATGAGTTGCCTGTAAATGTTGGAGATTAAACCCTCATTGGTGATAACAGTGGCAAATGTGTTCTCCCATGCAGTGGGCTTTCTTGTCGTTTTGTTGATGGTTTCTTTTGCTATGCAAAAGCTTTATTTTGATGTAATCCCATTTGTTTATTTTCTCTTTAGTTTCCATTGCCCTAGGAGCATAATCAGTGAAGAAATTGCTTTGGCATATGTCTGAGATTTTGTTGCCTGTGGATTCCTCTAGTGTTTTTATGGTTTCCCATCTTATGTGTAAGTCCTTTATCCATTTTGAGTTTATTTTTGTGTATAGTGTAAGTTGGTGGTCTAGTTTCATTTTTTGCATGTATCTGTCCAATTTTCCCAACACCATTTATTGAAGAGACTGTCTTGACTCCATTGTATGTTCATGCCTCCTTTATCAAATATTAATTGAACATGGTTGTTTGGGTCGATTTCTGGGCTCTCTATTCTATTTCATTGATCTTGTGCCAGTTCTTATGCCAGTACCAGGCAGTTTTGAGAACAGTGGCTTTGTAATACAGCTTGATATCTGGTATTGAGATCCCACCTACTTTGTTCTTCTTTCTCAGGATTGCTGCAGCTATTCAGAGTCTTTTTTTTTTTATCCCAGATGAATATTTGGAAAGTTCATTCTAGGTCTGTGAAATATGCCATTGGTACTTTAGTGGGGATTGCATTGAATCCATAGATTGCTTTGGGTAGTATGGACATTTTGATGATGTTGATTCTACTAGTCCATGAACACAGTATGTTCTTCCATCTGTTTGTGTCTTCCTCTTTCTATTTTTTCAGTGTCCTATAGTTTTCAGAGTTCAGGTCTTTTACCTCCTTAGTTAAGTTTATTCCTAGGTGTCTTAAATTATTTTTGGTGTGATGGTAAATGGGATTGCTTTTTTAGTCTCTCTTTCTGTAAGTTCACTATTGGTGTATAGAAATGCCATAGATTTCTTGGCATTAATTTCATATCCTGCTACAATGCTGAATTCATTTATTAAGTCTAATAATTTTTTATGGAGTCTTTAGGGTTTTCTATATATAGTATCATGTCATCTGTGAATAAGGACAGTTAAACTTCTTCTTTTCCAATTTGGATACCTTTTATTTCTTTTTCTTGTCTAATCTCAATGGTTGATACCTCCAGTACTATGTCGAACAGGAGTGGTGAGAGTGAACATCCCTCTCTTGTTCCTGTTCTTAGGAGAAATAGTTTTGTTTTTTTCTCATTGAATATGATGTTGGCTGTGGATTTGTGATATATGGCTTTTATTTGTACCACTGATTTTTTATCTACTCATCTACTGATAGCCACTTGGGCTGCTTCCAGATCTTAGCTATTGTAAATAATGCTGTTATGGACATAGGGGTGCACTAGAATAAAAATCATATGCAGCAGGTGTTAGAATCAGAGCATCTAGATGTTACATGAATGTCCCCTCTTATTGTTTCACAATAGAGTTGGTGACATTTTTGGTGGAGGCACATTCCTTGGCACTTTTCTCACAGGAGTGCCCTCTTGTTGCTAAATGGAGGAGGTCCTTCTGTCCTACTAACAGACAGGAGTCACAGGAGAACAGAGGCCAGGGAAATAATCTGTTGTATCCGTTGCTGCTTTACAGTGTGACTATGCCCTGCTGTCAGGATATTCTCAGCGAGAGCCATGGGAGAAAGTGGCAAGGTGAATCCTCTAGGTTTACCCATAAGTTCCACTGAAGTAGAATTAAAATATACTTTTTCTACTAACCCCACTTGTGTGGTGGAAATATGAGTAGTTGTCAGAATCTACAGACAACAGAATTTGGAAAGTCCATCTCTCTTGAGCAGTTGCAGGATGGAACATTATTTTGATAATAATCTCTCTTTGTAATAGTCATTAGCAGAAAGGGGGTCTTTACTGTTGAGCTGATTGATGGTTTGAGTCCTGAAGTCTGTGACACCTCAGTGTGTGCATTGAGAGAGAGACTGATTGATTCTTCAGTTTTCACAAAACATTTACACACATTTAGGAAAGTCACTCATTGTCAGTGGGTCAGTGACAAAAGCCACAGGAGTTGAAAATATGATTCCTACTCCAAAGGGTTTCTACAGTTAGGAAAAATGTCATTCATTCTTAGATATTGAAGGAAATTTGAAGGCTATGTAATCTAACACTGACACTTTAAAGATAAGGAAATCAAGGCTCAGAAAAGACAAAATTCTGCTCAAGAATGCATGGCTGGTGTTAGGACCAGTATCTTAGCTCTTCATCTAGTAATCTTTTCAAATCAGTACATGGGTACTTCTTCTATGAAAGAGAGAAATACTCTTTGATGATGTGATAAGCGAGGTATCAGAAAGGAAAGCTCTCCACCTACAAGTCTGGGACTACTTATGAGTAAATGTTATGCTTTTCTTCCCACCATAACCAGCCTTCAATTGAATAACTCTTGATGGTTGAATATGGTTTCACTTTCAGCCTCAGGCTGACAGAAATGTTCATGATTCACCCAAATTCCATGTGAACAGAAACAACTTGGCTTCTCACACCTCCAGTGAAAGCTGGATGGTGGTGGTGCAGTGCTTCTGGCCACAGTTAAAAATTCTTCTGGCCCATCTGATGCCCTTCAGAGCATTATTTTGTATTGGCCATCTGAGCTGTGAATTACATTTCACCCGCTAACATGGAGCAACCATAGCGGGTTGGTGAAGACAGAGTCCTACCTATATATGAGCAAATCCATTGTGTGTTGTCGAGGAATCAAACCCGTCGTAGCTGTGGAGTAGTCCGAGATTGGTTATTGTTCAATGCGCTAATAAAAACAAATATTCCACTAATGGCTGAATCTGGCCTCTTTTATAAAGTTCTGCTCAGTTGCATGTTGAGGTTGAGCAAGTGGACTCAACCTTAACATACAAGGATGTCCAGGAAAAGCAGGAAGCTAGGGTTTTTTTCAGAGAGATTTTAAAAAAATTTACTTGTCTTTAAAATGTCTTGCTGAGAATCCTCATATATCAATGGCATTGCTAGCTTTTCTGAGACTGATAGGAAAATGAGAGGAGTTGTCAGTAAATTGCCCAGATCAATTTGAAACCTGAGTTTCTGGCTCCTGATTCAGCCTTTGCAGTGTTAAATATTTACCTCTTGCTTTGTGAGGGCTCGCTGGCTGCAGAGAGGGTTGGTAAAGTTTGTCCAGATAATCTGCAGTGACTCCAAGCAGATCAGTTGGTGGTGGCTCAGCTCTGTCTAGTTGAGCTTGGCATTTCTTAAAATAAATAAAAAAGATGTGTTAAAATTCATGTTGAAATGTTCTTCCATCATTCTGAAAGTATGCAGTTTGCTCATCTGAAAAATATAACCAACTTGCCAGTTTCTAAGTTGAAATTTGTATGTACTGCCTAGAATAACATAGACTCAGTATTCCTTTTAACATCAATCTTTGATAATGTCACCCCTTTCAGTTTTTCTCTTTTATATCCTACTTACAGTCTTTACACATAGGTGAATACACACACAAATACACATACACACACGTGCAGAGATGCACAGACTTTTTCTCTTCTGTGTATCACAAATCATAAGGAATGAATGAATATGGAGTATTTTGGACTGAAAAAGCTCTAACTTCTTTTTTAAAATATATTTTATTGGTTTTTTACAGAGAGAAGGGGAGAGAGATAGAGAGTTAGAATCATCGATGAGAGAGAAACATCAATCAGCTGCCTCCTGCACACCTCCCACTGGGGATGTGCCCGCAACCAAGGTACATGCCCCTGACCGGAATCAAACCCGGGACCCTTCAGTCCGCAGGCAACGCTCTATCCACTGAGCCAAACAGGTCAGGGCAGCTCTAACTTCTTTGGTTAGAGTCAAATTTCAGATGAGTTGGTTCTTTCTTACACTGGCCACCTCATTCCTCCTCTGCAGAATATTACTATTAGTACCACTGATAGGTTTCTACCTCATAGTTTATTTTAGAAAATGTTTGGCAGCACATTCAAGGATATTTCAGCCAGCAAAGGTACACTGCACTTTTCTAAGGAAAGAAACATTAAATTCTAGTGGAATTACTACAATAATCCTCTGTTTAAGAATAAAGTTTGTGAAAGACCTTTGTCTTTCATTATAGGCCCTGTCCTTCATTATTTTCTGATTCTACATAGCTGTGCATGATTAATGTTTATGAGAATTATTGTCTCTCAAGCACATGTAATAAAAATAAAAACACAGAAAAATCCAGGGACCTCCAGATGCTGAGATATTAGCTCAGTCAGAACTTTCTCTAAGAGCTACCATCCACAATTGTTATTTATTCCCTTGCTCCAACCCCTTACTGCACCCCACACTGAGCCCCATTCCCATCCTACCTCATGCCACTGAGAGGGCAAATGCACTTTTTTTCTGGCATGCTTACAAATAATAAATGAAATTAAACAGCATTAGCTACAATTAAGATTTCTGAACCCTTCCTATTTGGCAGTCATAGTCCTGAGGCTATGAGAAATGTGATTGCCTTTCTGCTTCACTCAGCCCCAGGACATGGGTAACTCCCAGGTTACATGTGAGATCTATCTGACTCCAAGCCCCATGATTTCAACCATTAATCTGATTATTTTATTCACAACAATATACTTAATAATTATTTGGAGTATTTAAAGTGATTCTTTGTTGTTCTATGCCAAGGAGGTTAGTGTAAGACAGAATATCAATGGGCACTCTATCAGAGTGCTCTCAATCTTCAGCTCCAGCTTTGCCCTCCATCCTAGCTCCAGGCCACAGAGCAGCTGACTCACCCAGTTCAGATAAAATGTCTGGAATGAACTATGGGAGAGAATGCCAGCCTTGGATTACAGATAACCATGAGAGATAGGATTGGCACAATTTATCACTCATGGTGAATTAATTTTTGTTTTTATTTTTCCAACCCTAGCAAAAAAAAAGTGTGCCTTGCTAAGGAGAGAACGTGAATCTCAGAAGATATAAGTTAAAAAGATCATTATTATAAATGCATAGAGTCTTTATGTTGAAAATTATTTTAAACCTAATATTATCCAATTATTTTTATTTTATAGGCAGGAAAACCTAAGAGAGAAATAAAATACCGTAACTTGCTAACTCTGCTCTATTCCATGAGGCTGAAAATAATCAAAACATCTTTGGAAATATGGCACAGCCCGATAGTCAGCTTTTAAAGAAAAACTATCAGTTTTGATAAAATAATAGTAAAATGCAAATGTTATAGGTACTCAAAATATTAACACCACTGTAAAATTACAAAGCTTAATAATTATCAAATAAAATCATTAAAAAATATGTTCAATAAAAAATGTACTCTATAAGGGTATGCTTTATTCAACTCCAGTTTCACAAATATTTACTGAAATCTTACTTTGTGTCAGGCACAAAGCAATGAACTATGATTTCATCCTGTTACAAATCTTTAATTCAGTGCATAATAAACAGCTTAAAATGTAACAATCTCCTCCCATTACATTTTTTAAATTTTTAGTACTTTTGCTAGTTATCAAAAGTTTCAAACTGCCCTGGCTGGTGGCTCAGTGGCTAGAGTGCTGGTCCTTGGACTGAAGGGTCCTGTGTTTGATTCCCAGTTTAAGGCACATAACTCAGTTGCAGGCTCAATCCCTGGCCCAGACCCAGATTGGGACACATGCCAGAGGCAACCAATTAATTAGCCTCTCTTTCACTCTCTCTCTCTCTCTCTCTCTCTCTCTCTCTCTCTCTCTCTCTCTCCCCCCCCCCTATAGTGACCCCATCACCTCCACTCTCTCTACAAAAAATTCATGGAAAAAATATCCTCAGGTGAGAATTTTTAAAAAAGTTTCAAACTACTTAATTAACATTGAAGGCCACACACACACTCACACACACAATAAATACCCTTCTATTTGATATCAATGTGACTGACTGTGGGGGACTTGACTTCTGTAATTCAGGAAAAAAGTATATGAACGTTTTCTATATGTTGGAACTTTGATATAAACTCTGTCACTTCCTTACATTAATCCTTTAAGGCAGAGATTTTAATATCTATTATAGTCTAGGAAACTGGGGCTTGAACAGGTTAAGTAGCATGTGCAAGGACAAATAGCTAACAAGTCTTTTTTCTTTGCCACAACTGCTTTTCTTTCCATTGATGAATAATTACAGCCACAAAATGAATCATATCATCTATAGAACTATGAAACTGTATGTTAACATCAACCAAAGGACTTTTATGCATGCATTTAAGCATACCAATGGACACAAATCACTGGGGGGTAGGGGAGGCTGGGGGAAGGACAGGGGGAAAAAAGAGATATTTATACTAATCTTTGTAATACTTTATGTAATTAAAAAAATAAATAAATAATTTTAAAAAAGATTGAAATGTCTGTGTCTAGAAGTATATAAAATGACCATAACATGAATATTTACATGGCTACATATAATTTTCAGCATTTATTATATGTGTATGTATAATTTTAAACATTTTTCTGTATACTCCACATGTATTATTTCATTTAATTGTCATAATAAAACTATTAGGCAGTACTATTTCATTTCAAATTAAAAACTGAGACTTGGGAGATATACTGAAGCAGTTTCTAGAATGATCACTGCTCTGATCTTGCTTGCATCATCAGTATCCTTTTCCTGTTAGGTCCTACACATCAGCAAGTAAATCTGCTGTAGTCCTTGACATTACCCCTTCAGTCACTGCCCCAGGGCTCTCTTTCCCTTCACAATGAGAGCTCTTGATGTTGTCTGTACCTGCTGATTCAATGTACTCAGCTTCTCCTGAACCAATTTCAATGAGCTTTTGGCCCATTTCGCCACTGAAACCTGTAAGAATGTCATCAATGTTGCCTGACCCAATGGTCAGCTCTCAGTTCTCGTCTTACTTGGCCTCATAGCAGTGTTTAACTGCCTGGATCTCTTGAATAATTTTATTTTCTTCACTTCCAGGACACCATACTCCACCAATTTTCTTTCTTTCTTTCCAGCACCTACTTCTCAGTTTTCTTTTCATATTTTAAACCTCAAATGAAGTAACCAGGTCTTAGTTCTTGAATCTCTTCTCTAGTTACACTCTAACGTCTCAGCTTGTAGGACAATCTATCTGCTGAAGACAGATCACCCTTTTAGGTCCAGACACATTTATTGAGCTGTACCTTGGCATCTCCTCTTGAACATGTAGTAGGCATCTCAAACTTAACATGTCCTAAATTTATTTACCACCAAATTTGCTCCTCTCATAGTACCTAAAAGAAGTGACTGGTAGTTACTCTTAATTCCTTTTTTTCTCACCCTCTACACCTAATCCACCAGAAAAACTTGCTGACTCACCTTCAAATTCTATACAGAATCTGACTGCCTTTATCACTTGCTCCCATTTATACCACCATTATGTTTCACCTGGATTAAAAGCTTCCTGCCTGGTGTTCCAGCTTTCATTCTCAGCAGTGAAGCACGAGTAATTCTTTTAAAGATTAGGTGTTGTACTTCTGTACTCAATGGCTTCTTTATGAAATGAACTGTGTTCCCCTAAAATTCATATATTGGATTCCTAATCTGTGGTACCTCAAAATGTGATCTCATTTGGTGGTAAGGTCTCTAAATTTAAAATGAGGTTATTGGGGTGAACCCTATTCTGATATGACTGAAATTTGGAGAGACTTGCATAAGAATATCATATGAACATGAAGACAGCCACCAATAAGACAAGAAGAGAGGCTTGCAACAGATTTTTCCTCAAAGCCTTCAGAAGGAATCAACTCTGCCAACACCTCGATTTTTGGTCTCTAGATTCCAGATTGTGAGACAATAAATTTCTATTGTTTAAATTATTCGTGGTACATCTTTATAGCAGCCTCGGTAAATTGAAATAGCTTTTCCTCTCCTCAGAGTAACAGTGAGGCCCTCTCAGTGATCTACAAGGCCCTTCACTTTTGGGTGTTACATTTCTGAGCTCTTCTATTGCTTTCCCAGCTATTCACTCTGCTCAAGCCCTACTGGCCTATTTGTTCTTCCTTAAACAAACCAGTCTTGCTCCTGCCTTTGCACTTGCTTTCCCCTACAGAGAACCTTTTCCTTATAGATTGTTTACTCCCTCATTTTCTTGATCTTTATTCAGATGCTACCTTTTAGGGGCTTTACTGCCCTTAGTGCTTAGCAGTAGCTAACTTGCTCAATATGTTCAAATTTTACTTTGTTTATTAACAGTTTTACCCTCACTAAAATGCAAGCCTGTGAGATCAGGATTGCTTGTTGTGTACTGTTGAGTTTAAGACAACTTTGGTATATAATAGGATATAAAAATCTAATTGAGTGAATGCATGAATCATGAACATAAGCTCTACACTATCCTCTAAGTGTGCTTGTACAGGGATTCAGCATGGCTTTTGAAAAGTGGTGTGGAACCTGGCCTTTAACCACAAGTTAAAACGTGCTCCCACAGAGAAATACCAACGAAAGCAACAAGTACTACTTCTCTCTTTGAGAAATTACAAACTAACTGAGGAGACTAAACATAACATGAGTGAAAAAAAATAGACTAGATCCAGAGAACAATATATCAGTATGAGCAATTAAGTTCAACAAGGGCTGATTTCAAAAAGTGATGAGTCAAGGAGCTTTATCAGAAAAGTGGTTGTTATACAGAAAAAAATCAACACATGCTCAAACCCTCGCAAGCATTTTAAAAGATGTTCTCACACACACTTTATAGAATAGGTACATTTGGAGGATATTTGTGAGTTCTCAAGCACACATATTGGGGATGTTTAGTCTACTACATGAGCACAACAAATTATATTTCTAAGCAAATACTTTGTCCCTTGAATAAACACAATTTACCAACTGCCAGCACCAGCAACTTGAAAAAAAAAATAGAGAAAATTGACACTACTAGGAACACTCTGAACATGGAGAAGGTAATCAACAAACAGAAATCTGGATACCACCTGATTAAAAAAAAACAATTAAATTTTGAAGAAGTGGCAAGTGTCAGAAGAAATAAAGTTAACTGGAAAATAACCTGTTTTTTTAATCTTTTTACTGTTCTCTCTATTTCTCTCCTTTTCATTATTTCTCATCCTCGTCAAAACTTTCCCTCTCATTTCTTAGATGAGTAATTAAACCCTAACCTCAGATATAAGTCCCAAAGGCAGTTATCAATGAAAACTAATCACCAGGTAACTTGTGATCTTTGTTTTGATGATGATTCACCATGTGATCTTAAATTGTCTGTAAAGTACTCTAAGTTCTTTGGAAGAAAAGCACAACATGAAGCAGGGGACTATTAATGCAGCAGACACTACTATCATATTTGTCTAGTAATAATTCCAGTTTCACTTCTAATGTCTAGTAGCTTCTATTTTTCTATTTCTCTATTTTTTTCCTCTTGCCACTCATGAAACCTTCCAGTAAAACAATAAACAAGTTCATGGGGGAGCAATGAACTCAAGATTCAAAAGAGCAAAATATATTTACATGAATTTACATGTTGTGAACACTAAAGAGCCTTTTATTAAGTGTTTGCCACATTGAGATAGTAAGGGAATATGCAAGAATATTACAAAAAGGTGTTTTGATTATAGTAGAAGGCACTAAATATTCATTTAAATGTAATATACATTACATCTAACCAAATTCTAGAAGCATAACTATAAGATGAAGCAGCTTATTGAACCCAAACCATACATGTCATTAGAAGTGGGTGAACTTGATCTCATGGTTGAAATGTTTCCTAACCTCATTGCTCCTTGCTTTGCGATTTAGAGATAAAAAGTACTTCATAGTGAAGCAAACACATAGAAACAGCTTAATGTTGCATTAAACTAAAATTGTTCCTTCTGGTGCAGCCACTGTGGAAAACCATATGGAGTTTCCTCAAAAAATTAAAAATGGAACTCCCTTTTGAACCAGTGATCCCACTTCTGGGAATATATCCCAAGAAACCAGAAACACCAATCAGAAAGGACATATGCATCCCTATGTTCATAGCAGCACAATTTACCATAGCTAAGATTTGAAAATAGCCTAAGTGCCCACCAGCAGATGAATGGGTTAGAAAGCTGTGGTACACAATGGAATATACTATGCTGCTGTAAAAAGGAAGAAATTCTTACCATTTACAACAGCGTGGATGGAGCTGGAGAGTATAATGCTAAGTGAAATAATCCAGCCAATGAAAGAAAAATACCACATGTCCTCACTCATTTATGGATAATAAAAACCATTATAAACTGGTGAACAAAAATAAATACAGAGGCAGAGCAGTATTGAACAGACTGTCAAATTACAGCAAGAAGGATGGGGAGGGTTGGGAGGGAGTAAGAGATAAACCAAAGGACTTTTATGTATCCATATAAGCATAACCAATGGACAAAAAACACTGGGGGGTAAGGAAGGCCGAGGGAAGGAAATGGGGGAAAAAAAGAGATATATGTACTAATCTTTGTAATATATTATGCAATTTAAAAAATCTAATCTAATAAAAGAGTAATACTGAAATTGACTGTTTCTTTGGGACACCTAAGCCACGCCCACCAGCCAATCAGAGCAGCTGTATGCAAATTAACTCAGCCAAGATGGAGGCTGGCAGTCATGGAGCTAGAGCAAACAGCAGGCTTCCGTTGCACCAGGAGTAAACTATCTGCCAGCCAGCTGGGCCTTTCTGTGCTTAAGGAAACAACATAGTTGCAACATTGTTTAAATTATAGAAGCCTCGGAGCTGAAGCCAACAGGAGGCTTTGTTACCTGCCTAGGCCTTGGCTTAAAGCAACAGTTTCAGTTATAGAAGATAAATAAACCCCAAAAACCTGCTTCCAGCCAGCCTTGCTGGGACATTGGGTCAATGGGAGCTGTGGGCAGCCTGAAAGCCTGAAAATGGCCCTCAGGCCCATATTCAAGCTGACCACACCCCAATGGGGTGAGGGACCCCACTGGAGGGCTTGGCCAGCCTGCAAGCAGCCATCAGCCCCTCATCCAGGCTGGCCAGGTACCCCAGTAGGGACCCAAAACCTGAAGGGACTGTGGGCAGCCTGAAAACACCCCTCAGCTCCTCACCCAGGCTGCCCAGGCACCCCAGTAGGGACCCAAAACCTGAAGGGACTCTGGGCAGCCTGAAAATGGCACTCAGCCTATAACCCAGGCTGGCCACACCCTAATGAGGTGAGGGTCCACATTGGGGGGCTTGGCCAGCCTGCAAACAGCCATCAGCCCCTCACCCAGGCTGACCAGGCATGCCAGCAGGTGGACATCCTCAGAGGGGTCCCAGACTGTAAGAGGGCACAGGCCAGGCTGAGGGACCCCACCCCCTGAGTGCACAAATTTTTGTGCACCGGGCCCTTAGTAATAATAATTTAAAAAGAAAGGATATATGCATCCCTATGTTCATAGCAGCACAATTTACCATAGCTAAGATTTGGAAACAGCCTAAGTGCCCATCAGTAGATGAGTGGATTAGAAAACTGTGGTATATCTACACAATAGAATACTATGCTGCAGTAAAAAAGGAGTTCTTACCATTTGCAACAGCACGGATGGAACTGGAGAGCATATGCTAAGTGAAATAAGTCAGTCAGAGAAAGATAAATATCACATGATCTCACTCATTTATGGAATATAATTAACAACATAAACTGATGAACAAAAACAGATCCAGAGATGGAGAAGCATCAATGAGACGATCAATCCTCAAAGGGAAGGTAAGGGAGGGTGGGAGTAAGGGGAAGAGATCAACCAAAGCACTTGTATGCATGTATATAAGCCTAACCAATGGACACAGACAACAAGGGGATGAGGGCATGAGTGGGGTGGGTATTTGGGGGGTAATGGGGGGGTTGAGGACAGATATGTAATACCTTAATCAATAAAGAAATTAAAAAATAAAATTGTTCACCCTTGAGGTAAAATATTTGAATACCTCCAATACTATATAATAAAAGCCTCATATGCTCAGTGTTTGGTCAGCTGGTTGACTGTTCAACCAATCAAAGCGTAATATACTAATGATATGCTAAGGCCACTCAACCGCTTGCTATGACATGCACTGACCACTAGGGAGCAGACCCTCTGACCAGTAGGTTAGCTTGCTGCTGGGATCTAGCCAATCAGGACTGAGCAAGACAAGCCAGACATGCCCTGGAGCCCTCCTGAGGTCTCTCCACAGCTTTCCAACCTCCTGCATCCCTCCCTGGCCCCAGTTGTGCACTAGTGGGATCCCTCAGCCTGGCCTCACTCTCTCACAATCTGGGACCCCTTGGGGGATGTTGGAGAGATGATTTCAGCCCGATCCTGTAGGCCAGGCCTAGGGACCTCACTGATGCAGAAATTCATGCTGGGCCTCTAGTATATGTATAGTTATTTATTAATAAAGTACTTAATATATGAAATAGTATGTAAATTAAAACATATTTAAAAAATGAACAAAAATGTTCTAAAAATAGGACATTTTAAATGATAAATTAAGGATAAAATCAACAATACATTTAAATGTTTTGCAAGTTCTTATTTCAAACAGTCTTCTTGATAATGCCACCTGTTTTCTGCACAATTCTTCTTACCTGTGATGAGACCATCAATTTCTTAAGCTCATAATATGGCTGACAAAGAACATTTACTAGGAAGAAGAGAGAGGTCAACTTTGCTGTCTTTTTTTCTTTCTTTTGCTTACTTCACTGTTAAATGGTATCATGGGCTCTTTAAAGAATTAATTATAAGTCATTATTTTGTGATGGTTGCTTTAATTAAAATTATATCATATAACCCATTTTCTTTCTACAGGGGTGCATGTAAAATCCTATACTGTAATATTCTAAAAGCAATGGAAACATGAGAACAATTGCGTCTCTGAGTGGTGGACCTCCTCTTCATCCCTCACCTGACTTCTGACTATGGACTCAAGAGGCTATGGCAATCCACACCATAATCATCAAGTTAAATATCTCTCTTATCTTATATAATAAAAGGGTAATATGCAAATTGACCCTAACAGTAGAATGACTGGGAATGACTGGTCACTATGACACACACTGACCACCAGGAGACAAACGCTCAATACAGGAGCTGCCCACTGGTGGTCAGTGCACTCCCACAGGGGGAGTTCTGCTCAGCCACAAGCCAGGCTGATGGCTGCCAGTACAGCGGTAGTGGTGGGAGCCTCTCCCGCCTCCTCAGCAGTGCTAAGGATGTCTGATTGCAGCTTAGGCTTGCTTCCTCCTGGCAAGTGGACATCCCCGGAGTGCTCCTGGGTTGCCAGAGGGATGTCTGACTGCCAGCTTAGGCCCGATCCTCCAGGGAGCAGGCCTAAGCCAGTAGATTGACGTCCTCCGAGGGGTCCCAGATGGCAAGAGGGCACAGGCCAGGCTGAGGGACCTCCTGGAGTGCGCAAACTTTTGTGCACCAGGCCTCTAGTTTTTAAGATAAATGTAGAAGAGCTAATATAATGCTTTTCAACCATTCATGTGGAGCATGCACATTGGACACCACTGTTCCTAAGATTTCTTTTTAATGAAGGTGCCTCCCAGTATTGAAAACATACGTAAGGCAGTCCTTGACTTTAGTAGCACCAAATTTTGATTTTATGATATCTACATGAAAATAGACTAGAATAAAGCTACCAAGCCAAGACTGTCTATCTTTTCCCCACTGAGGTGACAACATAGCCAAATGCCAAGTTTTACTGTTATCATGTTTTATGCTTATTCCTGCCATTGGCTGATAAAGATTCTTCATTAGCAATGTTATGTTTATAATCACTATTACTTCTTTGAAAGAATTGATAATGTAATTTCTTCACTTGACATATATGACTTATACAACCAGTGCAGTCAGTAATCTTTCAATTAAACAATTAAAGTGTATTAAGGAATAAATTATCAGTACAGGCACCAACATGGATTAATTTTAAAAATGAAAGACAACATCTGAAAGGTAGCACATACTCTATGATTCCATTTATATCAAATTCCAAAAAAGGCAGACTAATCCATCATGATTGAAATCAAATGGCCATTCCTTCAGGTGCAGAGAGGTGGTATTTATTGGGAAGGGACATGTGAGAACTTTCTGGAGTGATAAAAGTGTTCCATATCTTGGTAATGAAGTAGATTGTATGAGTGTATGCTTTTTTCAGAATGAATTTAGCTCTACAGTTAATACTTATGCATTCCATTATATGTAAATTATGTCAATAACAATTTAGGTACACAGGGCAATAGTTCGTAATGATAGATTTATATAATTTTGTGATGTCTTACCCAGTGCTTGAATAGCTATTTTCATTTAAGTCACAGTAGAGGCTTCAACTGGTAAAATCTGTTCATTAGATGTCAGAATAGAATAGTAATAATGATAACAATAACAAGAAGGAGGAGAAGAAGAAAGAATAAGAAGGAAGAGAAGGAGGGGGAGGAGAGGAGGAAATGGAAGAAGAGAAAAAGGAAAAGGAGAAGAGGGAGAAAAAGAATTTGATTTTATATTGACTATATGCCAATCTCTATGTTATTGCTAACCCATGAGGAAGAAAAGACTCAGGCATAGAAAATTTGAGTAATTTTCACAAAGACATCTAAGTGATAAATGGCAGAGTTGAATTTGGAAGTCAGGTTTCTCCGATCATGAAGCCCCTGCCTTCATTTAGTAGGCCACATGTGATCTCTTCTTAGAGAAGAATGTGAGAATTTTTAGTTTTCAAGGATGTAATATAAAAACAAACATTAATTGAGTGTGCACCCTGTGCCAGGGGCCATGCCAAATGTTTCATGTCATTACCTCTGTAGAATTATTATTATTATCTCATTTTTTTAGAAGTGAAAAATTTGAAGCTTGAGAGATAAGCAATGGCTCAAGATTACACAATATGTGGAAGATATCAGATTCCATTCAAGAGCCATTAACATCAAGGTTAGTTCTTAATTAGGAGATACCTGGAATCAGTGCTAGAAATATCTTAAATTGCACATTTCTGGACTTGCTTTGGATATTTTTATATGGTAAACTGAAGGGGGATTTGGGAATTGGTGTTTTCACAAAGCCCAATGGTGATGCCAAAGAAAATCCTACCTTAGAAACACTGTCCAAAGCTGTCATTTGTGTTTTTAAACAAAACCCCCCAACTCTTCTTATTTATTTGTTTGTTTGTTTCTTATTTTTTAATTGATTTCAGAGGGAGGAAGGGAAAGGGAGAGAGAGATAGAAACATTAATGATGAGAATCATTGATTGGCTGCCTCCTGCATGCCTCCTAATAGGGATCAAGCCTGCAACCTTGGCATGTGCCCTGACCAAAAAATGACCTCCTAGTTCATGGGTTGATGCTCAATTACTGAGCCACACCAATTAGGCCTCCCCTACTCTTCTTAAAATGTCTATGTATTTATGTTATTTTAAAAATTAAAGAGAGGAAGCATCCTGAAATGATAAACAGATAACAGTAAACATCAGTAGATTTTGGTTGAAGCCTCACTTCTGCCATTAACAGGCTGCAGCATTCCAGGAAAAGTCAGTGAAATCCTCTGGGCCACAGCTTTCTTATTTGTAATATTATAGAGTTGAACACACTTATTTTTAAAATTCCATTCAGTTCTACCTAATAAACTAATTTTATTTGTTAAAGTTTGTGACATTTGAAGTACCAGGAAGAACCCTGAGGTATCTATTATATATAGACTAGGGGCCTGGTACACGAAATTCGTGCACGGGGGGAGGGTGGGGGTCCCTCAGCCCAGCCTGCCCCCTCTCACAGTCTGGAACCCCTCAGTGGATGTCCTCAGTCTGCCAGGCACCTTTTGTGTGTGTGTGTGTGTGTGTGTGTGTGTGTGTGTGTGTGTGTGTCGCCAATAGGGACCTGACCCCAGCCGCATCTGAGGCTCAAAGCAGTCCTCCTGTGTGTGTCTACCTGCTGGGGGCCTGTCCCCAGGCACACCGTCGAGGCTTGGAGCAGGCATCCCCTCTATGTTGATCTCTCAGACTCTTGCCCTCCCCTGCATGTTGTTCTCTTTTTTGAGCGTGGCCAGGGCTGGGTGCTACCTGCCTCCCAAGCTTGCCTACTGCCCATCTTCCTCTAGCCACCAGAAAGCAGGGAAAACTCCGCCTCATGGTCAGGCCAGCCTTTTCCTGCTCCATGATCCCTGGAAGGGACCTGGGGAGCCACCAAGCAGGCCCCCAGCCCCCAAGAGCTTGCTTTCCCACTCCCTAGTGCCCCCCAAAGGGCCTGGGGAGCTGCCAAGCAGGCCGCTGACTCTTTCCCACTCACCCGTCCCCTGCTGCCTTCCTTTCCCACTCCCCAGTGCTGCCAAGGGGTCTGGGGAGCCAACAAGCAGGACCCCGGCCCCTGCAGTCTTGCTTTCCTGCTCCCCGGTGCCCTGCAAGGGGCCTGGGAAGCCACCAAGCAGGCCGACCTCCCGATGCCTCTGTCCCACTCCCCAGTGCCTAGCAAAGGGCCTGGGCAGCTGCCAAGCAGGCTGAGACCCCCTGCCGTCTCTTTCCCGCTCCCCATCCTGCCGCCTTGCTTTCCCACTCCCCGGTGCCCTGCAAGGGGCCTGGGAAGCCCACCAAGCAGGCCGCTGCCCCCCCGCTGCCTCTTTCCCACTCCCTGGTGCCCCACAAAGGGTCTGGGCAGCCGCCAAGCAGGCTGCCCACCCCCCGCCACCTCTTACCCACTCCCCAGTGTCCCTTAAAGAGCCTGGGCAGCCACCAAGCAGGCCAAAATGCCCCCGCCACCTCTTTCCCACTCACTGATATCCTTCTGCCTTGCTTTCCCACTCCCCAGTGCCCCACAAAGGGCCTGGGTATCCGCCAAGCAGGCCAAGATTCCCCTGCCACCTCTTTCCCACTCACTGGTACCCTGCTGCCTTGTTTTCCCGCTCCCCGGTGCCCTGCAAGGGGCCTGGGAAGCCCACCAAGCAGGCTGCTGACCCCTGCTGCCTCTTTCCCGCTCCCCAGTGCCCCTCAAAGGGTATGAGGAGCCGCCAAGAAGGCCCCCGGCCCCCACTGCCTCTTTCCCACTCCCCGGTGCCCTGCAAGGGGCCTGGGGAGCCACCAAGCAGGCCACCAACCCTGCCGCTTCTTTCCCACTCACTGGTCCTGGGTCCTGCACTGTTCTGCCCTGCAGCCATTCTGTGCACTCAGGAGGTCCCTGAGCCCAGCCTGTGCCCTCTCGCAGTCTGGGACCCCTCTGGGGATGTCCACCTGCCTGGCGTGCCTGACCAGCCTGGGTGAGGGGCTGATGCCTGTTTGCAGGCTGGCCAAGCCCCCCAGTAATGTCCCTCACCCCATTGGGTTGTGGCCAGCATGGGTGATGGGCTGATTGGCGCTTTCAGGCTTTAAGGCTGCCCACAGCTTCCATTGACCCAATGTCCCAGCAAAGCTGGCTGGACGCAGGTTCTCGGGTTTGTTTATCTTCTATAATTGATGCACTGTTCCTTTAAGCCAAGGCCTCCTAGTAACGAAGCCTCCTCTCTGCTTCACCTGGCGCTTGTATAATGAGACAATGTTACTCTTAGTGGTCAGGCCAGGCCTGCTGTTTCCTTCAGCTCCTGAGGATTCTATGATTGATATTTTGTTGCAAACATGTTTTGCTTGAGCCAGGATAAGTGGAGTGGGCCACAGTTTCAGTTTCATTCCTGCTGCAATGGAAGCTGACATTTTCTCAGGTCCATGAGTGGCGGCCTCCATGTTGGCTGGGCTAATTTGCATACAGTCACTCTGATTGGCTGGTGGGCGTGGCTTACCCATTCCGAAGAAATGGTTAATTTTAATATTATGCCTTTATTAGTTTAGATAGGTGGGAGTTTATTGAAATATTAAAGATCTACATATAAAATAGCTTAAGTGTAGTGAGATTTTCTTAAAGAACCTAGAGATATCATTGGTTTCAAGACAAACTGATTTGTCAATGAATTCTAAATCTTTGTTACTTAAAAAAAAAAAGTTAAATAAAAACAAGCATTCTATATTTCACATATTTTGTGCAAAATTTATAGCACTCTTTTACCATGTCCAGGTAGCTCAGTTGTTTGGAATATCCTCCCACACACCAAAAGGTTTCAGGTTTGACTCTTGATCAGGGCATTTACCTAGATTGCAGGTTTGATCCCCAGTCAGGATGTGTACAGGAGGCAACAGATCGATGTTTCTCTCTCTCTTTCTCCCACTCCCTTCCTCTCTATAAAAACACATTCTCAGGTGAGAACTTTTTTTAAAAAAATATAGTATTGTTTAAGTATAAAGATATAAGAAGTAATCTTTATCTTCAAGTAGAGTGCAAAAGATTAAAAATATAGATGTGATCAATTGACAAATGAGATATGTTAACAATAAGTGCTTATAATTTTGTTCAGGGAATGACAAAGTTGGAGATTCTTGCCACTGGACCACATGCCATCTGATTTAGCATAGAAAATAAAGATTAAGACTTTTATCTTGCTATGTGAGGAGCATGAGGCCAACCACAGACTAGGGAGGACTGAACTTGAGAAGAAAAAATACATCAGTTGATATGCAAAACTGAAGACTAATACCCTGAGAAGAGCTGAAGTAATGAAGAAAGGGTATAAACCATGGTAGATGAGGTAGATAGATAGATAGATAGATAGATAGATAGATAGATAGATGATAGATAGATAGATAGATAGATAGATAGATAGATATGGGAATTCAGGAAAGCACAGGAAATATCTCAGAGATTGTTGCTCACTCATACAAATATTGTGCAAGATAAAAGTAACTCTGGTGCCCTAGTCAGCTTGGCTCAGTGGATAGAGCATTGGCCTGTAGACTGAAAGGTCCCGAGTTTGATTCTGGTCAAGGGCACATGCCAGGGTTGTGGGCTCAATCCCTAGTGTGAACCATGCAGGAGGCAGCCAATCAATGATTCTCTCTCATCATTGATATTTCTATCTTTCCTTCTCCCTTCCTCTCTGAAATCAATAAAAATATATTTTTTTAAAAAGTAACTTCGGTGTCCATAGGGTTTCAACAGTCCACCCCTCTGAGACCCATTAAAGTCTCAACTTCTGCTTCTCCTCTAATACTCTGTTCTGAGCCTGCTTTGTTCTGTATTTAGTCTTTACCACATGGGCTTAGTCAAGTCATCAACTGTCACCTGGAAAAAGCCTGCTGCCTTTTCTTCCATGGCTTCTGTCTTTCCTTTCATGTTTAGGTGACTTCCTCAGAGCTGAGCTAATGCCAGTTTTTTTCATGGGGAAGAAGACTGGATGAGGAGCAGGTGTGGCTGAGGGAAGTTGGGATCTGTATTATTGATTGAAGGGGAGGCAAGCCCAGAGAAAATATTTCATTTTTGACTCAATTTTCTTAAATTTTTCTTTTATACAATTTCCTTTAATTTTGTTTTTAATCTTTATTGTTGAAAGCAATATATATATATATATATATAAAATAAAAGAGTAATATGCAAATTGACAATTACCTGAGATACCTAAGCCACGCCCACCAGTCAAGCCAAGCCTCCCAGCCAACCAGATCGGCTGTATGCAAATTAGCCCAGCCAAGATGGAGGATGGCAGCCATGGAGCTAGAGCAAACCAGAGGCTTCTGTTGCACTGCCTGCCTAAGCTGGCTGAGCCTCTGCTCACGGCCACACCCACTAGCCAAGCCATGCCTCCCAGCCAATCAGAGCGGCTATATGCAAATTAACCTAGCCAAGATGGAGGCTGACAGGGCAGCTCTACATTGGGAGCCTCTGCAGCCAGGATAGCTGTGCCAGGTTTGTCAGCTTAGTGGGGGGAGGGTCCGGCCTGGGGCCTCCTTGGGGCATCCAGGAGTGCCCATCCTGGGTCAGCTGCCTGGCTCTGCCTCCCAGGGGCCTCCACAGGGAGTCCAGGAACACCTGTCCTGGGTCCACTGCCTGGCTCCGCCCCCTGGGGGCCTCTGCGGAGCATGCAAGAGCAGCCATCCTGGGTCTGCTGCTTGGCTTTGCCCCTTGGGGGCCTCCTTGGGTTGTCCAGGAGTGCCTGTCCTGGGTCCACTGCCTGGTTCTGCCCCGGGGGCTTCCTCGGGGATGTGCGGGAGCAACCGTCCAGGGTCCGCTACCTTCATCCACCAGGAGCCTCCACAGGGCGTGCAGGAGCATCTGCTGCACAGTGCGGAGAATCAGAAGCCAGTTGGCTGCCCGGCTCCACTCCGGGTGTGTTTGCTCAGCAGCAGGGCCCCACTGAGGGATCCTGCACCAGCATCTGCCCCTGGCTCGCCACCCAGCTCTGCGCCAGGTGTGTCGCCTCAGCGGTGGGGGCCCACCAGGCATGTGCGATCGTGGGCCCTCTGGTGGAAAACGTCCAGGCCTGCACTCACCAGTCCTCCCACCCCCCAGTGCACGAACCCTGAAGGGGCTGTGGACAGCCTGAAAATGGCCCTCAGCCCCTCACCCAGGCTGGCCAGGCATGCCAGCAGGTGGACATTGCTCCCGAGGTGTCCCAGACTGTAAGAGGGCACAGGCTGGGCTGAGGGACCCCCATCCCCCTAGTGCACAAATTTTTGTGCACCGGGCCCCTAATATATATATATATATATATATATATATATATATATATATATATATATATAATCTCCCACCTTTTCCCCCATGGACCCCTTCTAGTCTGCTCCCGGCTCCTGCCCCCATCCTTCACCACCTTATAATCTGTGTCCATGGGATATGCGTATATGCATACAAGTTCTTTGGCTGACCTCTTCCCACCAACCCACCCTGTGTTCCCTCTGAGATTTGACAATCTGTTCCATGCTTCTGGGTCTCTGGATCTACTTTGTTAATCAGTTTATTTTGTTCATTAGATTCCACATATGAATGAGATCATGTGATACTCGTCTTTCTCTGGCTTATTTTGCTTAGCTTAATATTCTCCAGGTCCCTCCATGCTGTATAAAAGGGTAAGAAATCCTTCTTTTTTACTGCTGCATAGTATTCCACAGTTTTAAATCCACTCATCTGCTGATGGGTACTTAAGCTGTTTCCAGATCTTAGCTATAGTAAACTGTGCTGCTATGAACATAAGGTGCGTACATTCTTTCTGATTGGTATTTTGGGTTTCTTGGGACATATTCCTAGAAGTGGGATCTCTGGGTCAAATGGAAGTTCCATATTTAATTTTTTGAGGAAACTCTATACTGTTTTTCCATAATGGCTGCACAGTCTGCATTCACACTGGCAGTGTCCTAAGGTTCTCTTTTCTCCACATCCTCACCAGCAATTGTCATTTGTTGATGGTAGCCATTGTCATTTGTTGATGGTGGCCATTGTGACAAGTGTGAGGTGATACCTCATTGTCATTTTAATTTGCATCACTCTGATGATCAGTGACTTTGAGCATTTTTTCATATGTCTCTTTGACCATCTGTATATCCTCTTTGGAGAAGTATTTATTTAGGTTCTTTGCCCATTTTTTTAATTGGATTTTTTGCCTTTCTTTTGTTAAGTTGTATGAGTTCCTTAGATATCTTTGATATTAACCCTTTTTCAGGTGTATCATTGCCAAATATGTTCTTTCATACAGTGAGTTCCATTTTCATTTTGTTGATGGTTTCTTCTGCTTTGCAGAAGCTCTTTATTTTCATGTAGTCCCATTTGTTTATTTTCTCCTTAGTGTCTCTTGCCCTAATAGATAAATCTGCAAGCATATTGTTACAAGGGATTCTGAGATTTTGATGCCTATGCTTTCTTCTAAGATTATTATGGTTTCATGACTTACATTTAAGTGTTTTATCCATTTTGAGTTTATTCTTGTGAATGGTGTGAGTTGGTGGTATAGTTTCATTTTTTTTTTGCATGTGCCTGTCCAATTTTCCTAGCACCATTTATCGAAGAGACTACTTGACTCCACTGTATGCTCTTGTTTCCATTGCCAAATATTAATTGAGCATAATGGCTTAGGACAATTTATTGGGCTTCTGTTTTGTTCCATTGATCTATATGCTTTTGCTTGTGGCAGTACTAGGCTGTTTTGATTACAGTGGCTTTATAATATAACTTGACACCTGGTATTGTGATACTTCTACCTTTGTTTTTCTTTCTCATGATTCCTGCCACTATTCTGGGCCTTTCTTGTTTCCACATAAATTTTTGGAGTATTTCTTCTAGATCTGTGAAATATGCTGTTGGTATTTTAATAAGGATTTTATTGAATCTATACATTGCTTTGGGTAGTATGGACATTTTAATGATGTTAATTCTATCAATCCATGAACACAGTATATTCTTGCACTTGTTTATATCTTCCTCTATCTCTTTTTTCAATGTCCTGTAGTTTCTGCTTCCTCTAATTTTTATCATCATGGTCTCAACAGCTTCGATAAAAAGTTGAAAAGATGTAGCTTTAGGGGACTGACCTGAGGGATCTGCTCTCTTCCTATGGACTTCTGCTTTTTCTACATATGTTTTACTTTCCAAGAAAGAGGTTTTGTTTCTTTGTGATTTTTCTTTTTAATATACAGCTCTGTATTTAGGAAGAGCTCTATGTCAAATCCTACCTGATGAGCCACAGGCTTCATCCACAGATTTCTGCCAACAACTGAGACTGTTCTCTTATCTCTCACTTGTGTCCAAGATTGTAGTTACACCAACTCAGACAGGGCAGTCTATAGATGAAAACAACAGCAACAATCCCTCTGATCATTTTGTTTTAGAAGGAAACACTGGACAGAGCTATCAGTGTTTCATGGACTTTTCATTTGTGCAATTAGAAATAACAAGATTCCTCACAGTCTTAGTTAATTAAAACAAAGAAACTAGCATGTTTCTCTTCAATTAAACTTTTCTATTTTAAAACACTAAGTGTAAGTTTTCAAGTACATATAGTTCAAATACAAAGCAAATTCAAAACAATGTTTACCAAAATATGCACAATAAGTATCTGAAGCACTGGCTTTTTACTAATATACAATTTATATACAATGAAATTCACTGATTTTAAGAGTACAATCACCCATGTTGTTTGTTGCTTTTTAAATTTATTTTTATTTTTTATTTTAAATTTTATTGGGGTGACATTAGTCTATATGAACATATAGGTTACATGTGTGGATTACTAATTTACAAAATCTGTATACAGAACCATGTGCCCACCACCCAAAGTCAAATCTCCTGTCATCTCATATTAGGACCCCTTTCTTCTCCCACCCCGCCTCCCTCTGGCAACCACCACACTGCTGTTTATGTACATAAGTTTCAGTTTTATATTTCACATGTGAGTTAAATCTTATAGTTCTTAGCTTTCTCTGTTTGACTTATTTCACTTCACATAGTGTTCTCAAGGTCCATCCATGTTGTTGTAAATGATGCTTTTTCATCCTTTCTTATAGCTATGTAGTACCCCATTGTGTATATATACCATATGTTCTTTATCCAGTCCTCTATCAGAGGGCATTTTGGCTGTTTCCAACTCTTGGCCACTGAATAATGCTGCAGTGAATATAGGGGTGCATATACCTTTGTGTGTAAATGATTTCAAGTTTTTTGGATATATACCCAGGAGTGGGATTGTTGGATCATATGGTAGCTCTATTTTTATTTTTTTGAAGAATCTCCAGAGTGCTTTCCATAGTGGTTGTACCAGTCTATGTTCCCACCAGCAGTGAATGAGGGTTACCTTTCTCCACAACCTCTCTAACTCTTGTTATTACTTGTCTTGTTGATAATGGCCACTCTAACTGGTGTGAGGTGGTATCTCATTGTAGTTTTAATTTGTGTTTTCGTGATTGCCAGTGAGGTTGAACATCGTTTCATGTATCTATTGGCTGTTTGTATATCTTTTTGGGAGAGGTGTATTGTGAGGTCTTCTGCCCACATTTTGATTGGATTGTTTATTTGGATGTTGAGTTTTATGAGTTCTTTATATATTTTGGAAATTAAACCTTTCTTGGAGTTACTGTCTTTTTTAAATTTTGTTTTATTGCTTAAAGTATTAAAAAGAGTATTACATATGTCTCCTTTCCCCTCTCCTTGACATTCCTCCGGCCTCCCCTACCCCCCAGTGTCTTCTGTCCATAGGTTATGCTTATATGCATGCATACAAGTCCTTCAGTTGATCTCTTACCACCCCCCCCCACTACTGTTTGCAAATATCATCTCCAATCTGGTTGGCTGCCTGTTTGTTTTATTGTCCATTTCTTGTGCTATGCAGAAGCTCTTCAGTTTGATGTATTCCCATTCATCTATGTTTGTCTTTACCTTCCTTGCCTTTGGGGTCAAGTTCATAAAATGTTCTCTACCACCCAGGTCCATAAGTTTGGTACCTATATTTTTTTCTATGTGACTTATAGTTTTAGGTCTTATGTCTAAGTCTTTGATCCATTTTAATTAATTTTTGTACATGGGGACAAACTGTAAGCCAGTTTCATTCATTTGCATGTGGGTTTCCAGTTTTCCCAGCATCATTTATTGAAGAGACTATCTTTACTCCAATGTGCATTTCTGGCTCCTTTGTCAAAAATTATCTTTCCATATATGTGTGGTTTTATAGCTGGGCTTTCTATTCTGTTCCATTGATCTGTGTATCTGTTTCTCTGCCAATACCATGCTGTTTTGATTACCATAGCTCTGTAGTATATTTTGAAGTCACGTAGCATGATACTTCTAGCCTTGTTCTTTTTTTTTTTTTTTTTTTTTTTTTTTTTTTTTTTTTTTTTTTTTTTTTTTTTTTTTTTTTTTTTTTTTTTTTTTTTTTTTTTTTTTTTTTTTTTTCAGGATTGCTTTGGCTGTTTTGAGTCTTTTGTGGTAATTTCTCTTTCTATTTCTTTTCTTTTAAAAAAAATATTATTTTATTAACTTTTTACAGAGAGAAAGGGAGAGGGATAAAGAGTTAGAAACATTGATGAGAGAAAAACATTGATCAGATGTCTCTTGCACACCTCCTATTGGGAATGTTCCCGCAACCAAGGTACATGCCCTTTGACTAGAATCGAATCTGGGACCCTAGAATCCACAGGCCGATGCTCTATCCACTGAGCCAAACCCGTTAGGTCTCATTCTATTTCTTTAAAAAATGACATTGGGATTTTGATGGGAATTGCATTAAATCTGTATATTTCTTTGGGTAAAGTAGCCATTTTAACTATGTTGATTCTTCCAATTCATGAACAGGGGATATTTTTCCATTTCATTGTATCTTTTTCAATCTCTTTTAATAATGTTTCATAATTTTCAGTATATAGGTCTTTCACATTTTTTATTAAGTTTATTCCTAGGTATGTTAGTCTTTTGGTTGTGATTGCAAAAGGAATTGTTTTCTCCATTTCTTTTCTGAAGTTTTGTTTTTGGTATATAGGAAGGCAATGGATTTTTGTACATTGATTTTGTATCCTGCAATTTGATTGTATTTGTTTATTGTTTCCAGTAGTTCTTTTGTAGAGTTTTTAGGGTTTTCTATATACAGCCTTATGTCATCCACAAAAAGTGACAGTTTGACTTCTTCCTTCCTTATTTGGATGGTTTTTATTTCTTTCTCTTGCTTTTTTGCTCTGGCTAGTACTTCCACTACTATGTTGAATACTAGGGGCCCAGTGCACAAAAATTTGTGCACTCTGGAGGTCCCTCAGCCCAGCCTGTGCCCTCTCACAGTCTGGGACCCCTCAGGGGATGTCCACCTGCTGGCATGCCTGGCCAGCCTGAGTGAGGGGCTGAAGGCTGTTTGCAGGCTGGCCAAGCCCCCCAGTGTGGATCCTCACCCCATTGGGGTATGGCCAGCCTGGGTGCAGGTCTAAGGGCCATTTTCAGACTTTCAGGCTGCCCAGAGTCCCTTCAGGTTTTGGATCCCTACTGGGGTACCTGGCCAGACTGGGTGAGGGGCTAATGGCTGTTTACAGGCTGTCCAAGCCCCCCAGTGGCATCCCTCACCCCATTGGGGTGTGGCCAGTGTGGGGTGATGGGTTGAGGGGCGCTTTCAGGCTTTCAGGCTGCCCAGAGCTCCCATTGACCCAATGTCCCAGCAAGGCTGGCTGGAAGCAGGTTCTGGGGTTTATTTATTTTCTATAATTGATACACTGTTCCTTTAAGCCGAGGCCTAGGCAGGTAATGAAACCTCCTCTCTGCTTCAGCTCTGGCTTCTATAATGAAACAATGTTACCCTTAGTAGTCCAGCTGGGCCTGCTGTTGGATTCAGCTCCTGAGGCTTCTATGAAACAATGTTGCAAATACGTTATTGCCTGGATCTGGGAGACACCCAGGTGGCCTGCAAACAGTTTCACTCCTGCTGCAACGGAAGCTGCCTGTTTACTCAGCTCCATGAGTGCCGGCCTTCATCTTGGCTGGGTTAATTTGCATACAGTCACTATGATTGGTTGGTGGGTTTGGCTTAGGTATCCCGAAGGGGTGGTCAATTTCAATATTACACTTTTATTAGATTAGATGCTAATTATATTTAGAACCAATTTGAACTTATTTACATAGTTAACTAGAGGCCCAGTCCACGGATTCATACAGTGGTTGGGGTCCCTCAGCCTAGATTGCACCCTCTCACAATCCAGAACCTCTTGGGGGATGTAGCAGTGGATGTGGCAGACGGCCAAGTAGGAGCCCGAGCCAGGCTTGATACTTGGTGCTTGGTGCTGGGCCTCCTAACCGCTCACCACTGCTCACTCCTTACTACTCACTGCTCACTCCTTAGCACTGCTGTGGAGGCTCCTGCATTAAGCGTCTGCCCCCTGATGGTCAGTGTGCATCATAGAGATTGGTTGTTCAGGTCATTCTAGTCATTCTCTCGTAATGGTCACTTAGACTTTTTTATATATAGATTCCTGTGGACCATTTTTAAAGAAATCATTAGGTATCACATGATTTTTGTATAGTTGAACTTTTAACAAAAAGGTACTGTAAAGGGAGTTACTTGATTCACACAAATAATCCCACATCACACGTCCCTACCCCCCTCCACAAGAGGTACTTATTAGCAGGGGCATATCTATATGTGTGTGACATTTTGATTTAGCACTCATCAAAAATTGTATAATTGATTGGATAGTTTAATTTTTTCCCTTTATTAATTAAGATATAACAAATGTGTCCTTACCCCCTCCCCTAGTGTCCCCTCATCCCCCCGATCCTGCCCTCACCCCCTGTTGTTTACATCCATCGCTTCTGCTTATATGCATGCATACAAGTCCTTTGGTTGATTTCTCCTCCTCTCCCCCACCCTCCCCTACCTTCCCTCTAAGTTTTGAGAATCTGTTCGATGCTTCTCTGTCTCTACATCTGTTTTTGTTCATCAATTTATGTTGTTCATTATAATCCACAAATGATTGAGAGTATGTGATATTTATCTTTCTTTGACTGACTTATTTCACTTAGCATAATGTTCTCTAGCTCCATCCATGCTGTTGCAAATGGTAGGAGTTCCTTCCTTTTTATAGCAGCATTCGGATTTAGAACTCAGCAAAAATTGTATAATTGATTGGATAGTTCCATTTTTAAAAAAAATATATTTTTATTGATTTCAGAAAGGAAGGGAGAGTAAGAGATAGAAACATCAATGATGAGAGAGAACCATTGATTGGTTGTCTCCTGAACGCCCCCCACTGGGGATCAAGCCCACAACCTGGGTATGTGCTCTGACTGAGAATTGAACCGTGACCTTCTGGTTCATAGGTCAATGCTCAACCAATGAGCTATGCTGGCTGGGTTGGATATTTCCATTTTATTTGAATCATTACTATTGCAGTGACATAATTCTTGGCAAAAATTACATAAAATTAGAAATATTAGAAATTAGTTTTGATTAATCATCTGCAGTGGACATGGTATCATCCTCTCCTGCTTCCCATTGTGAAAATACTTAAACAATGTGCTTTTCCATGTAATGTTTTGTATTACTTTTAACCAACTTTCCATATTGGCTTTATTATGAAAGTTATTAACTCTATAATTATTGTTTATTTTAAGAGGTATAGATTCTGATTTATGTGCAATACATTTTTTTTTTCAAAATTTTACATGGCAACATGTTTTGGTATCATTTTGAAACTCTCCAAATAGAAAAAAGTAATCTTCTGCCATTCTGCATAGCTCTTTTCCTTGCTTCCCATTAGGCTGCTTTTTTCCAAAATGAATGAGCCTAGGATATATTCTAGTGGCCTTCCTTAATAAATTACTTGTCAAATTCCGTTTGAGTCAAAATAAGGTGTCTCAGCTTTGGATTTTTTCCATTGTGTAGTACATCACAAAATAAGGGCAGAATTAGGAGGAATTGAGGACTTGGGGAATGTTGATGGTTTGAGTCTATCTCTAAGTTTTGTGTTTTATATTTTAATTATGTTTACATTTATCCCCACCAGAAGGAGCATTTTGCAAGCTGAGGTCATATCTCTTTAAATTTTTTCATCTCCACATATAAGCGCAGTTGTTCCATTTCATGCCTCAGGGTAATTAAAAATATACATCTCCCTTTTTGCATTTCTAAGTCTTCCTCTTGAGTTAACTCTAACTATTACCTGTAATATTTTGAGAAAGAAAAGGTCAATGTTTTTTTAATTATCAAAATAAGATTGTGCATCAAGTCTTGAGAACAAGGCTTTGTCAAAAGTGAAAAGGATTTTCTAGAAAGTTTCCCTGTGCCCTCCTTAGGGATCTTGAAGGTAGCTAATGGTGCTAGCCTGCAAAATTGTCATTGGACTCACTATGGTGGCCACAGAGGGTCCCAGTAAGCCTTCAACTACAGGGTAGACCACCTAAGTAAGCCAGGGATCAGTAGCAGACACATTTTGGAGGATTGTCAACAAAGTGGAGATAGTCTAAAACAAAAGTGGGTGTCATTTGTGAAAAGAAATACCCTATACCTTATATCTTTATATCTCTACAGAGGTTGATAACTGTATAGATATTGATATCTAAAAATTTATTTTTTCTTTTCTTTATCAGTTACTGACTTAAATATGATAAAAATTTCTATGAGCACTTGTAGTAATGAATGATGTAAACTAAGAACATTTCTTCTTTTCACTGATGAGATAATACAATGTAAGTATTTACCTATGGCTATAGGTAGAGATACAGATATTGACAATACAATAAGGCATACTCAATAGATCCAGGAAGAAAGAGATGGTTAATTCATGATCTCATTAATATTCTCAAAAAGTGTTTAATAACAATAGCAAAATACCTGCCTTCTTAATACTTTTATTTTATTTGTGTAAGTCAGAAATATGTGAGCAGGAGTGAGCTTGGTTCTTTGTGCAACATGAATATGCTTATTCATGAAAAAAAAAAAACCCACATTTTTACTTATTATGTGCCAAGAGTTATGCTTGGAAGACACTGATAGATTTTAAGCAGATGAGTGACATGATATTTTTGACTTTGAAAGATGAGACATAGCTTTGTTTTTCTCTCAGCACTGCTTTCAAATGTGTTCTGCCAGATATTTTTTCCTCAACCTTTAAAAACATGACAAGATCCTGTAGGTTTCCAATCACGTTAAGCTGTAAGGGCAGTCTTGCTTTGATAATGAACTCATTTACAGATGTTAAAAAGTCCAGTAGAGTTTGAATCAAAATACCAATCTCACGTTCAATCCACAGCTGCTTTTGTTCCCTCAGCTCAGTTCTCATCTGGCTTGGAGCCTGCAGTGGGGTCAGCTCTCGCATTCCTGTTTCTGGCTCCTCCAGGACAAAATTTATAAAAAGAAGAAGAGGAAAGCTTCTTTTGTGGATGTATTTCAGATTTATTTGGAATACTCTGTAAGATCTCTATACTCTGAATCTCTCTAACATGGGTGATGTATTCTAGAGATTACCTCTATGATACTTCCTCAGCTTCTTCTTCAAAAGTTTGGCCCCTCCCCCAGTCCCTTACTCTTAGTAGGTTAAAATACTTTAAAGATGGCTGCTCTCCAGCTTCCTTATGTGGCATGTATTTTTCATAGATATTTGTGTATCCTTTCTGAGAGCTCAAGCTGATTCATTGTTTCTTCTTTTTCCCCATTTGAGTTGTCTTCATACTACTCCAGGAGAAAGACATGTACCTGCCACTATATTCACACATGTTTGTAAGCGCCAGGCATGCAAGTCTACTTCTCTCAAGAACTCTCTATTGTGCAATATTTTTTGGTTGATGGTTCCAAGGCAATGTCATTCAGTAAACATCAATATGGGGAGTAAGGTTCCAGTATCCTATTTTGCAGGCACCTTCACTTTTCATGAAAAAAATTCTCTTATATCCTACACCTTGGCTTGAAAGACAGTGCTTCCACTTTTTCCCATGAGAATAAAACCCCAAAGCATTATTCCTCTTTGTTCCAGGCCTCAATGACCCCATCTTCTCTAATGACTTAATGAGATTCAGTTTTCTGTAGATATATGTTGAATTCAGTGGTGGGAGTGAGAGATTTTCATCTCATTTGGCCACTTGCCAGTAAACCCTGGAAAGAAGTGGCTGGTGGCCCTATGTCTCTGCAGGGTACCCTATTGTTCTCAGTAATGGGACTCCAGACACATTTCTAAAACAAGATCAAAACCCTTGGTAGGCAGTATGTTTCATCTTGTAAACATAGTACCATGAGAGCACTGAATAACTGACTAGAAGGAGATGAGACCAGAGACAGGGATTTCAGATAGCAATCCAGGTGATAAATGAATAAAATAGTGGTAATGAGAATAGAGATAAGGCGGTGGATTTGTGAGATATTCATTTAGGTGAGTCATGCTGTTTGCGAAGACATTACATAGAGAAAGAAAATTGGACTTTTAGAATAAGCCAAAGGAAAGCTAATGAGTGATCTTGACCATGTTGAGTTTTATGTCTCTGGGGGCACTCTGGCAGAGAAGCTCAGTAGGCAGTTATATGCATAGTATGAGGCTCACAAAAAGGGCCTCACTTGGAGCTATCATTGAAGACATCCTCAGAATTCAGGTAACTATTGACATCATAGAAATATTTGGGATTACCTAGGGAGAGTGTATAACATGAGAAAGAAGAGGAGTCCAGTAGAGCACCAAGAAACATCTAATAGAGCCCCCAAAATCCAGGATGGTTTGTATAGAAGACTGAGGAAGGACCAGAAAGGTGGGAAGAAAAAATTCTCTGAAGGATACCTATAAGAAGATGCACCCCTCCTTTCTTAAGCCCTTTGCAAGTCATCAATCACCCTAAATTGTGCCACTTGTATTTCTTTCCCTTTATCCTGTTCTTCTCTTCATCTTCCCACTAAAGCTGGCTTCTTCCTTGATGGGTCCTGAAAATGAATCAATTTGTTGTCTAAGATGATAAATAACTAATTGAAGGAAAGTTGTTTCCATTTTTAGGTGTGCTGGCACTTCTGAGATAGGCAGAGTGCTGCGATTCTGCTTTGGTTCTCTGCCTTTCTTTATTTCACAGTTGACAGCTGTCCCTTTATCGTGGGAACTTCTGCTTTCTCTTTCTTAGCATCCTAAACACTCAGAGGTTCCAACAGGCTGTGGTTTCAGTGTCCCTCAGGTTTGATAAGCAAATGGAATATAATGGGCCTCATCAATTCTTAACATTGTTAGAAAACATCTCAATATTACTGGAAGAAAAGGAAAAGTGGTTCTTTGTCATGGGGTTCCTAATGACCCTTTTTAGAGAGAATTATTACATGGCTCTTATAAATCTTCAAATAGAAAGACTTCTATTCTCACCAGTGGACTTCTACTTAGTTGGATGGAGAAATTCAGAGGCAAGTAAGAAGAATAACAAAGAAAGAATAGTATTTTTAAGACACCTTTAAGTCAAATCAAAACATTTGGGAGGAAAGAATCCAGTATATAAATTTTCATTCACTTACAAAAGCATCAGTCAAGTAAACCACCTACTTTCAGTAGTTGTATACTTTGCTTGCTTAAAACAAAATGAGTATCTCCCCCTTTTCTGAATTCTTGTCTTCTACAATTCCCAAAGTGTATTTCAAAACTCACATCTGCTTTTATTTCCCAGTCCTTTTGAAGTAGCATGCCAATTTGCAACACCCACTTTCATGCCAGTATAATCATACTATCATGTGGGCAAGCTTTTGGGTCCACACCCTGTGTAGTTTTGCCAAAGTCATGGAGGCAGCTGGTGGGAAGTCAGGAATAATACATACAGCTTTGGCCCTGACTGGTTTGGCTCAGTAGATGGAGTGTTGGCCTATTGACTGAAGGGTCCAGGGTTCGATTTTGGTCAAGGGCACATGCCTGGATTGCGGGCTAGATCCCCCATGGGGGACATGCAAGAGGCAGCTGATCAATGATTCTCATCATTGATTCACCTATCTCTCTCTCCCTCTCCCCTCCTCTCTGAAATCAATAAAAATATCCTTTTTTTAAAAAAATAATAATAATATAGCTTTGGACTTTTAGCCCCCTCCAGTGAGCTGTGGGCATACTACTTCTCTTCCTTCTTTGTTTACAAGGGTTCCCTGGCTCTGATGGGGAGTAAATTTTCTCCATCAAATGAAACATATAGAGTATCCCTTACAAATACCTTCCATCCCTAGCTTGTTTGGCTCAAAAAATAGAGCATAAGCCCTCAGATGGAAGGGTCTCAGATTCAATTTCAGTCAAGGGCACAAACCTTGATTACAGACTCCATTCCCAGTCCTCGTCAGGACATGTGCAGGAGGCAACCGATCGATATGTTTCTCTCACATTGATGTTTCTCTCTGTGTGTCTCTCCCCCTTCCTTCCACTCTCTAAAACTCAATGGAAAATTATCCTCAGGTGGAATTAACACACACACACACACACACACACACACACAAATTCTTACAAATATAAATTTATCCACATGAACAGATACATAGATTTAGGGATAGTGTATGCAAATTTTGATCAGCTCCCTCAAGATAGGAGCCTGGGCTACTTTGATATATAAACACATGATTCAGGTAATAGGAAAAAAAAATTCATGACAAATTCATTTTAAAGATTATGAAGTGGTGAGAGTTTTTTAAAGCAGGAAAATGTTTTTCATATGTGAGTTGAGTGCTCTGAAAAAGTCAGTTTATAACACAGGCTATTGATAAGAACTATAATGTAAGTGACATAGAAAACATAAAAACTTTTGTGTGTCACTGTAAAAGTACCTTTGGATAATAGAATTAGAACAAAACAAATATTTACACTTTATATATTATATATGAGCACTTGCTGTGTGTCACACACTCTGGATCACCTCACGCAATTCTTCAAACAACTGTGAGGTAGAACTACTTTTTTCCTAATTTTCATTTTTGAATTATCTACTTTTGCTCAAAACCCACCTCTAGGAAGCTGGCTTTGCCTCACTTTCTCCATGAGGTATAGACATGCTTGGCAGCTGCTTGAAGCCCCATAAATTGGGCAGGACAATGCTGGTCAAAAAGAAGGAACTGAGGATCACAGAGAAAATGAAATGCTCCATGATCTTTAGACAGTCGGGAAGTCTATATATAGTCAGACAGTCTGTGTTCTTCAACTCATGAATTATAAGGGAAAAGGGATTCCAAAATAATGGTGGAGTAAGTGGAAACTACATTGACATGTTCCCAGGACCAAACTGGAATTACAATTAAGAAACAGAAAACCCATCCTGAATAATAAACCGAACACTAGCTGGAGAGAGCCCTGATAACCAAAGACAGAAAGTGGAGGTCACATAGAAACTGGTAGCAAGTGTGGAGGCAAAAAATGGCTGGCCAAACTCCCACAGACAGCAGCTGAAGTTCTGGAAGGATAGCTCAGCTGTGGAGGGTTCCCATTGAGAATGCTGGTGTCTAAACCCTAAGTTTGGTCCCCGAGCCCAGAACACCAGCACTAAGAAAGGTGCCCACAGAATATCTGACTGTGAAAAGCAACAGGGTTTCTGTCTGCCAGAGAGAGAGGGCTGAAAATGCAGGCACCCTTTTAATGGTTCACTGCCCAAAATTTCATGTGCAGTTACTCACCTTGTGCTCCAACAGAGGCAAACCAGAGTGGAGTAGAGCTGTGTGAGCAGAATCCAGGGTCATGGCTCTGGGGTCAGAGCTCAGAAGGCAGACATATCAGGTTCCTGTGCTGAGTCATTCCTTCATACTACAGAGGACATCTTTCTCTAGCAGTCCTTTACAAACCAGGAAGCTTTTGCATGGGAAGGAGGAGGGAGCAATTGCCCCATCCTCTTGGAAAACCCCTTGTCCTGCCCTGTGGAATTTTTGAGGCCCATTAAGAAGCAATTATCTACAGAAGAAGAGAGAAAGTAAGATATTGAAAACCTATTTGAAGAAATAATAACAGAAAATTTTCCCTATCTGGTGAAAGAAATAGACTTACAAGTCCAGGAAGTGCAGAGAACCCCAAACAAAAGGAATCTAAAGAGGACCATACCAAGACACATCATAATTAAAATGCCAAGAGCAAAAGACAAAGAGAGAATCTTAAAAGCAGCAAGAGAAAAACAGTTAGTTACCTACAAGGGAGTACCCATACAACTGTCAGCTGATTTCTCAACAGAAACTATGCAGGCCAGAAGGGACTGGCAAGAAATATCCAAAGTTATGAATAGCAAGAACCTACAACCAAAATTACTTTACCCAGCAAAGTTATCATTCAGAATTGAAGGTCAGATAAAGAGCTTCACAGACAAGAAAAAGCTAAAAGAGTTCATCTCCACCAAACCAGTATTATATGAAATGCTGAAAGATATCCTTAAGTAGAAGAGGAAGAAGAAAAAAGTAAAGATAAAAATTATGAACAACAAAGTGACAACAAATACATATCTATCAACAAGTGAACCTAAAAATCAAGTGAATAAAAAATCTGATGAACAGAGTAAACTGGTGAATATAATAGAATCATGGCATAGAAAAGGAGTGGACTGATAATTCTCGGAGGGTGGGGAAGGGGTGTGGGGTGCGGGAAGAGACTGGACAAGTATCATACACCTATGGATGAGGACAGTGGTGGGGGGGGGAGGGTACTGCCAAGCTTTTCAGGAGGTCAATATTATCCTAATACCAATACCAGATAAAAACACTATAAAGAAAGAATTATAGGCCTATATCCTTGATGAACATAGATGCTAAAATCCTCAACAAAATATTACCTATTTGGATCTAGCAATATATTAAAAAGATCATACATCATGACCAAGTGGGATTTATGGCTGCAAGGCTGGTACAATATTATCAAGTCAGTAAACATGATACATCACATAAACAAACTGAAAGATGAAAATCACTTGATCATGTCAATTGATGCAGAAAAAGCATTTGATAACAACCAACACCCTTTTTTGATAAAAACTCTAATCAACATTGGAATAGGAGGATAACTCAACATAGTTATGCAAAGGCCATATATGACAAATTCACAGTGAACATTATACTCAATTGGGCAAAAAGTAAAACCATTTCCCCTATGAATAGAAATAAGACAGGGATCTCCACTTTCACCAAACTTATTCAACATAGTACTGGAAGTCCTAGCCACAGCAACCAGATAAGAAGAAATAAAAGGCATCCAAATTGGAAAGGAGGAAGTAAAACTCTTATTATGTGCAGATGACATGATATTGAACATAGAAAACACTAAAGACTTCATAAAAAAACTACTAGACTTAATAAATAAATTTGGCAATGTAGCAGGATACAAAATTGACACCCAGAAATTGATGGCATTTTTATACATCAATAATGAATTCTCAGAAAAAGAAACTAAACAACCCCATTTGCCATTGCCACCAAAAGATTAAGATACTTAGGAATAAACTTAACCCAGGAGGTAAAAGACTTGTACTCATAAAATTACAGGGCATTGAAAAAAGAGAAAGAGGAAGATATAAACAAATGGAATAATATGCCATGTCCATGGATTGGTAGAATTAGCATCATTAAAGTGCCCATACCACCCAAAGCAATCCATAGATTCAATGCAATTCTTATTAGAATACCACAGCATATTTCACTTATTTAGAAGGAATGCTCTAAAAATTTATATGAAATCAAAAAAAGATCCTGAATAGCTACAGCTATCTTGGCAAAAAATAAAAATTAAAAATAAATAACAAAGTTGGAGGGATCACAATACCAAGAATAAAGTTATACTACAAAACAACTAGAATCAAAAGAACCTGGTACTGGCACAAGAATAGGCATATAAATCAATGAAAGAGAACAGAGACACCAGTAACCAATCTAAGCCTATGTTCAATTAATATTTGACAGAGGAGGCAAGAGTTTACAATGGAGTCAAGACAGTCTCATCAATAAATGGGGCTGAGAAAATTGGACAGGTACATATAAAATAAATGAAACTAGACTACCAACTTACACAATACACAAGAATAAACTCAAAATGGATAAAACAGGGTATAAGAAGATGGCAACTGGCAGGACAGACACGAGAGAGATGGTCTGAGTGAGTGAGTGAGTGAGTGAGTGAGTGAGTAAGTGAGTGAGTGAAAAGAGAATGTGTGAATGTGTGGTGTGTGAGTGAGTGAGGGATAGTTAAATCTGGCAGGAGTATCAGAGGCTGGCAGACCAGACTCTTTTGGACAGGGAGCACCTACCTCCACTGTGGACATTCCCCAGGCTGAAGGGCTTGTGCATGGAGCTCTCACTATCTTGAAGGGGAAAGCAGCCTCTTCTAGAAAATCATCAGCACCACTATCCAGACTGGCCTTGGACACTTCCTGGAACCCTGCAGCCATTCCAGTCAAAATCCTGCTGCCCTACCTACAGACCTGCAGACCCCAGAACTTCCACCTCCAGCTCCTGCAGCAACAAGTGTGACTTCCTCCTCCCTGGCTGCCCAACTGCCAGACACCACAGTCATGCCTTTCCAGAGCACAGGTTTCCTGATCCCACCACCCCAAAGATGGCCCTTGGGTGCTGCTGTGAGCCCCCATTAGGCGTGCTCATATCCAAACAAGGTTGCATGTGCCCAGGGGTAGAAATTGGGATTACCCCTTTCCCAGCTGCCTGCCCACAGATACTGCGGGTTGCACAGCTTCAGCACAAGGGCCCTTTTGAGTGCTCTGCCCTGGTAAATGGCCCCCGGGTGCCTTTGTGAGCCACCGTTGGGTGTGCACAAATCCAACCAAGGGCACAAGGTCCTGGCAGCAAAAACTGAGTCTTCCCAATCCACAGCCCTGACCACCAGACACCACAAGTATACCTTTCCAGTATGCAGGGCTCCTGAGTCCACCATCCCAACAGGCAGCACTGAGCACCAGTGACTTGACTCTCTGTGTGCCCACACTGGGACTTGTATCTCATCGCATGTGCACGGGATCCCTGATTCTCAGTGCAGGCACACTGAGTGCCAGTGACTCCAATTCTAAATGCACATGCATACAAGGATGTTTAATCTTGGCATGAGGTAGCACCAAGCCACAGAGACTCTGATACTCAATTCTTGGAGCATGCACATGAGGAGTCTGACTCCTGGCACACACTAGGGGACTCTGATTTTGGGCACAAGCCTGCAGGGACTTTTTTTTCAGGGCAGTGCATGTGGGGTCTCTGATTTTAGGTGCATGCACAAGGCTGCACTGAGTGCTAATGACTCTGATTCTCTGTGCTTCTGGCAGCCACCAACCCATGGCAGCCACAGGTCTTGGTGTCAGAGCTCCTCAGTGACACTTGGGTGGTGTGACACTCCCATTTTGGACACAACTCAGCATTTGGACCTTCTGGTGATAGTTAGAATGGGGAGACAACGAAACAATCCCCAGAGGAAAGAAAAAAAATTGCCAAGAAAGGAAATAAGTGAAATGGAGGCATGCAATATGACAGAAAAAGAATTCAGAGAAATGGTCATACAGTTCATTAACTAGATGGACAAGAAAATCAACAACATATGCAAAAATTAGAAAGAAATCAAAACTGACATAACTAGAATAAAAAATGTTGTGGAAGGTTTCAACAGTAGACTAGAAGAAGCAGAGGATCAAATTAGACAGTTAGAAGATAAGGTAGAGAAACAAGCTCAATCTGAACATCAACCAGGGGAAAAAATTAAAAAGTCGGAGGAAAGCCTAAGGGAGCTTTGGAACAATAGAAAACAAAGTAACATACATATAATAGGGGTGCCAGAAGGATTAGAAGAGCAGCAAGGATTAGAGAATCTATTTGAAGAAATAATGACAGAAAACTTACATGCTATTGGGAAGAAAAAAGTCACACAAGTACAAACATACCCAAGCAAGATAACCCCAAAAGACCCACACCAAGACATGTCATAATTACAATGGCAAATGTTAATGACAAAGAGGGAATCTTAATGGCTGCAAGAGAGAGACAGAGAGTTACCTATGAAGGAACCCCACCAGATTATCAAATGATTTCTCAACAGAAACAAATGAATCTAGAATGGAATGGAATGAAGTATACAAAGTGATGCAAAACAAAGTACTGCATCCAAGAATACTCTATCCAGCAAAACTATCAATCAAAATTGAAGGGGAAATCAGGAGCTTCACAGAGAAAAAAAATGCTAAGGAAGTTTATCCCTACCAAGCCAGCAATGCAGGAAATGCTAAAGGGAATGCTGTAAAAGGAAGAAATAGAGAGGAAGGAATACAGGTATAAAGTACAGAAATGGCTACAAACAAGCGCCTGTCAATAATAACATTAAATGTAAATGGATTAAATACTCCAATCAAAGATATTGAGTGACTGAATGAATAAGAAAATATGTCCCATATATATGTTGTCTACAAGAGACGGAACTCAGAACAAGGGACTCACACAGACTAAAAGTGAAGTGTTGGAAAAATATCTATCAGGCAAATGGAAATGAAAAAAAAAAAGTTAGGGTAGCAATACTTATATCTGGAAAAAAAAAGACTTCAAAGTGAAGATAATGACAAGAGAAAAGGAAGGCCACTTCATAATTCTAAAGGGATCTATACAACAAGAGGGTATAACTCTGGTAAGCATATATCCACCCAATGCAGGAGCACCCAAATATGTAGAAAAACTGCTGGAAGATATCAGGGAGGAGATTGACAGCAATACAGTCATATTAGGAGACTTTAATACCCCATTAACATCCCTGGATAAATCCTCTAGACAAAAAATTAGCAAAGAAACAGCAATCCTAAATGACTTAATCAAGATTTTTAGAACATTCCACCCCAAAACTACAGAATATATGTTCTTCTCAAGTGCACATGGGACATTTTCAAAGATGGACCACATATTGGGAAACAGGCAAAGTCTCTCCAAATTCAAGAAGATTGAAATCATATCAAGCATCTTCTCAGAGCACAATAGCATAAAATAAAAACAATCACAAAAATTCAAACATGTAGAGGCTGAATAGCATACTATTGAACAATGATAGGGTTACCAAAGATATCAAAGAAGAAATTTTTAAAAATCCTGAAAACAAACAATGAAAACACAACAACCCAAAATCTATGAGACACAGTGAAAGCAGTCCTGAGAGGGAAGTTCATAACATTACAGGCCTACCTCAAAAAACAAGGAAACTGGTAATAAACTATCTAACTCTTCAACTTATAAAATTAGAAAAAAGCAACAAGAAAAGCCCAGAGGGAGCAGAAGAAAGGAAATAATAAAGATCAGAGTGAAAATAAATGACCTAAAGACAAAAAAAAGTAATGAAACCAAGAGCTGGTTCTTTGAAAGGATGAACAAAATTGATGAACCTCTAGCCAGGCTCACCAAGAAGCAAAGAGATAGGACCTAAATAAACAAAATCAGAAACAAAAGAGGCAAAATAGCAATAGACCCCACAGAAATACAAAGAATTGTAAAAATATACTATGAGCAACTCTATTCCAACAAACTGGTCAACCTAGAAGTAATGGATATATTCCTAGAAAAATACAGCCTTCCAAAATTCAACCAGGAGGAATCAAAAAAATTTGAATAGGCCAATAACTATGGAGGAAATTGAAGCAGTAATAAAAAACACTTCCAATAAACAAAAGCCCTGGACTAGATGGCTTCACAGGGGAGTTTTATCAAACATTCAAAGAAGAAATAAAATCTATCTTTCTTAGAGTATTTCAAAAAATTCAAAAAGAAAGAACACTTCCAAACTCTTTCTATGAAGTCAGTATTACCCTAATGCCAAAACCAGGGAAAGAGAATACAAAGAAAGAGAATTATAGGCCAATATCCCTCATGAACATAGATGCTAAAATCCTCAACAAAATTCTAGCAAATTGATTCCAGCATTACATTAGAAAGATCATACACCATGACCAAGTGGGATTTATTTGAGGGATGCAACGATGGTACAATATCCACAAATCAATAAATATGATATACCACATAAATAAACTGAGAGATAAAAACCATATAATCATATCCATTGATGCAAAAAAAAACATTTGACAAAATCCAACACCCTTTCTTGATAAAAACTCTCAGCAAGGTGAAAATAGAAGAGTCATACTTCAACATAATAAAAGCCACATATGACAAACCCATGCCAACATCACACTCAATGTGCAAAAACTAAAACCATTTCCCCTAAGAAAAGGAACACGACAGGGAAGCCCACTCTCACCACTCTTGTTTGATATAGTATGAGAAGTACTAGCCATTGTGATGAGACAAGAAGAAGAAATAAAAGGCATCCAAATTGGAAAAGAAGTAAAGCTATACTTATTTACAGCTGACATGACATTGTACACAGAAAACCCCAAAGACACCATAAAAACTACTTGACTTAATAAATGAATTCAGCAATGTAGCAGGATACAAAACTAACACCCAGAAGGTTTTTCTATATACCAATAATGAACTCACAGAGAGAGAAACTAAAAAAGCAATCCCATTTACCATTGCAACAGAAAAAAAATTAAGATACCTAGGAATAAATTTAACCAAGGAGATAAAGGACCTGTACTAAGAAATTTTCAGGATGCTGTAAAAAGAGATAGAGGAAGACATGAAAAAATGGAAGACTATACCAAGTTCATAGATTGGTAAAATCAACATCATTAAAATGACCATACTATCCAAAGCAATCTATAAATTCAATGCAATCTCCATTAAAACACTTCAAAGATTTAGGACAGACTCTCCAAAAATGCATCTGGAATAAATTTTAAAAAAAGACCCAAATACCTGCAGCAATCTTGAGAAAGAAGAACAATGTTGGAGGGATCACAATAGCAGATATCAAGCTATACTACAAAGCCACTGTTCTCAGAACTGCCTGGTACTGGCACTAGAGCAGACATATAGACCAGTGGAATAGAACAGAGAACCCAAAAATTGACACAAGCCATTATGCTCAATTAATATTTAACAAAGGAGGCAAGAGCACACAATGGACTCAAGACAATCTTTTCAATAAATGGTGTTGGAAAAATTGGACAGATACATGCCAAAAAAAATGAAACTAGATCACCAACTTACACCATACACAAAAATAAACTCAAAACGGACAAACAACTTAAACATAAGATGTGAAACCATAAAAATCTTAGAAGAAGTCATAGGCACCAAAATAGCAGACATTTGTCATGAAAATATCTTTACCAATGCAGCTCCTAGGGCAATAGAAATTAAGGAGAAATTAAACAAATAGGACTACATCAAAATAAAAAGTTCTGCACAGCAAAAGAAACCACCAACAAACCTACAAGAAAGCCCACTGCATGAGAGAACATATTTGCCAATGTTATCTCAATAAGGGTTTAATCTCCCATATTTTCAGGAACTCATATAAGAAATGAGCAATGGACCAAAATAGACACTTTTTGAAAGAAGACATTCAGAAAGCCAAGGGACATACGAAAATATGCTCAAAGGCATTAATCATCCAAGAGATGCAAATAAAAAACAACAACAATGAGGTATCATCTCACACCTGGCAGAATGGCTATCATCAACAAATCAACAAATGACAAGTGCTGGAGAGGATGTGGAGAAAAAGGAACCCTCGTGCACTGCTGGTGGGAATGCAGACTGGTGCAGCCACTGTGGAAGATAGTATGGAGTTTCCTCAAAAAGTTAAAAATGGAACTCCCATTTGACCCAGTGATCCTACTTCTAGAAATATATCCCAAGAAACCAGAAACACCAATCAGAAAGGATATATGCATCCCTATGTTCATAGCAACACAATTTATAATAGCTAAGAATTGGAAACAGCCTAAGTGCCCATCAGCAGATGAATGGATTAAAAAACGGTGGTACATCTACACAATGGAATACTATGCTACTATAAAAAAGAAGAAATTCTTACCATTTGCAACAGCATAGATGGAACTGGAGAGCATTATGTTAAGTCAGATAAGGCAGTCAGTGAAAGATAAATACCTCATGATCTCACTCATTTGTGAAATATAAAGAACATTATAAACTGATGAACAAAAATAGACAGAGGCAAAGAAGCATCTAAGAGACTATCAAAGTATAGCAGGAAGGGAGGGAAGGGCTTGAAAGGGTAAGAGATCAACTGAAGGATTTGTATGCATGCATATAAGCATAATCAATGGATGCAAGACACTGGGGGGTGGACGGTGAGGGCATGTGCTCGGATAGGGGAGTCCGTGGGGAGGACAATGGGAGAGAAAAGGAGATATGTACTATTTGTAATATTTTAAAATATAAAACAAAATAAATTTTTAAAATGTATAAAACTGTTAGATATAAGTTTTGAAACCATATAATCATAGAAGGAAGCATAGACATCCTTTATAGCAATATGTTTATTGATGCATATCCTAGGGCAAAGGAAACTTATGAGAAAATAAATTAATGGGACTACATCAAAATAAAGACCTTCTACACAGCAAAAAAAAAAAAAAATCCGCAAAATGAAAATGGAGCCCAATGTATGGGAGAACATATTTGGCAATAATGCATTGGATAAAGGGTTAATATCAAAATTATATAAGCAACTCATTAAAAAACATTCAAACACTTGGAAGCTAAGTAGTATGTTATGAAACAATTATTGAGTTACCAATGAGATTCATAAAGAAATCAAAAACTTAACAAAAGGAAGACAAGCAATCTATTTTTAAAAATGAGCAAAAAGCTTTAATTGGCACATCTCCAAATAGACATACAGATGACCAAGAGACATGTGAAGAAATGCTCAAAATAACTAATCATCAGAGAAATGCAAATTAAAACAACAATGAGGTATCCCTCACATCTGTCAGAATAGCTACCATCAACAAATCAATAAATGACAAGTTCTGGAAAGGGTGTTGAGAAAAGGCAACCTTTGTACACGACTGGTGGGAATGCAGACTGGTGTAGCCATTATAGAAAACAGTATGGAGTTTCCTCAAAAATTAAATATGGAACTGCCATTTTACCCAGGGATTCAATTTCTAGGAATATTTCCTAAGCAACCTGAAACACCAATCAGAAAGAATGTATGCACCCCTATGTTCATAGCAGCACAATTTACAACAGCTAAGATCTGGAAACAGCCCAGAATTAGATGAGTGGCTAAAATGCTGTAGTACATTTACACTATGGAATATGAAGCTACAAAGAAGAAGGATCTCTTACTCTTTGAGACAGCGTGAAGGGATCTGGAATGTATTAACCCAGTCAGAGAAAGACAAGTATTACATGATCTCATTCATATGTGGATCTAATGAACAAAATAAACTGGTGATCAAAATAGATCCAGAGACATAGAAGCATGGAATAGACTGTGCAATGTCAGAGAGAATATGGGCATGGTGGGTGGGTGGGTGGGAAGAGATCAACCAAAGAACTTGTATGCATACATTCATAACCCATGGCACAGGCAACAGGGTGGTGATGTCCTACATGGTGGTGGAAGCCAGCTTGAAGGGATTAATGGAGAAAATATGGGAACATCTTTAATTCTTTTGATAATAAAGATAATTTTTAAAAAATTAATAAATGGCACAATTTGTAGGAACATACCTTTTATTAGAAAATGCTTTACTAATGTTAATTATTATCTGTAATGAGAATTTGGGTGTTTATTCTAGTTCATGCTTTTAAGTATTAGCCTGCTATTTTTATCAAAGCATTATGTAATTGTATTCTTTATCATGATTTATTAGACTGTTTCTTATATTTCTTCCATGCTCTTTCTCCTAAGTTTTGTAGAAACTTAATATGGCAAACCTGCTCACCTAACATCAGTGTTATTGGCAGGATTTGTTGTATTTTTCTAAGTATAAAGGTTTATGATACCTGAAAATTGTCTCTAAAATGTCTTGATTCTATAATGATTTTGTTGTTTTTGAAATATTCCCTGAGACTCTACCATATCCTGGACTCACATCACTCATTGCTTTGAAACTTTATAGTTGATCAAAATATTGGGGGAACAACTGAAAAGTAAGTATAATTTTTAAGTTATCCTGGTATCTGAGTTAGTGTCCTGGCACTTAAACTGAAGTTCGCCTGTGGGAACTCACTCTACATAATTGTTCATTGTTATTAAACACAATGAGTTTGATGACCCTGGAAATTCAAACACTCTTCCCAGAGTGATTTCTTTAGCCATTGCCTTATTTTTCTAACTGAAGCATCTAAGGTTTTTTCCCCCTTACTCTTTATGAAGCATGAGAATTCCAAAAGGTCAATCTCCAAGACTTTCTTCAATTCATTTTCACAGTCAGTGAATCTTGTAAAACACTATTGTTAGGTCCTCTGAGGGGAGGGTGAGACATGATCTCTGTTCTTAGATCTAATTGCAGAGTTCCAGCAGACAAGCATTAGAGAAAACCACAGGTGCTTCCTATAAATTTACACGCACTTCAATTGGACAGTGAGTGTGGCTCTAGTGAGGATAGGCCGTGTTATGCTATACTAGCAAATAAACTTCAAGATGTCAGAATAAAAGGTCCTATCTCAGTTCTGTGATGGCCAAGACCTGTTGGCTGGACACTCCTCTGCATACAATAATCTGGCACCCAGTGTTTGCCATCTTGTGATGCCACCATCTCACCATGTGGCTCCCAGGGTTGCTGTGGTAGGAAAAGAGAAGGTCAAGGTTGGAACCCAGTTTTCTAGCTCCTCATCATGGAAGCAACACAAGCTGTTAATGCTTATACACCATGGGCCAGACTAGCCACATGGTAGGGAGTCAACATTAGCTAGGGGCAACAAGTAGCTCTTCCTCACCCCTCTTTCTGCTGTGTGTGATTCTGGTCAGTATTTACAGTCTGAATCACAATCAGTGGCCACTACAAAGTTTCTCTCAGCTCTTCTAGCTGAAGTTCTCAGCTCAACTTGACTCCTTTAGCATTTTGTCTGTGCCTCTATGATAGTATTAAACCCATAGTATGGTGAACAGGTTTTTCTGTTTATCTTAGTTCCCTTACTAAACCAAGTTCCTTCTTTCAAGTGAAATCAATATCTGACTCATTTCCATGTTTACCTACTAAAAACAGTTGCCTCTCAAATAGATGTTCTGTAAATCTTTACAGAAGAATGCTTAAAATGTCAATGTATTTAAAAATCATATTGTAATAGGCAGTTAGGCAGGCAGAGCAGAATAGGAACCATAGGCCAGGTGCAAAGGGTCACGAGGGCGGAGAGCCCCCATTGCAACAGGCAAAACTATATGGTCTTGCAGGCACTGCCTTAAGCACTAAATCCTTGAGGTGACATCTGGGCTTCAGCTATGTTTCAGCTCCAGGCCAGAAAAGCTGCAAAACCAGGCCAAGTGACACCATGGCTGATATCAAGACCAGATTCAGTGACTAATGATCCCCTTCCCAGGCACTGCCAATCAGTGGAGATCACGACTCTGAGGAGACACACAGCAAAACTGATGAATATTCTTTTGAGATCCTCTTCAGATAAAAGTCCTCAGGATGGAAGACCCAACTCAGCTCTTTCTATGGAGCATGCCTACACCTTTTCCCACCCCCTTATTTCCCCAGGGCTCCTCTCCCTCTCCCTCTCCCTCTCCCTCTCCCTCTCCCTTCTCCTCCCCTTTCACCCATTTCTTCCATGGCTCATTTCTTCCACCTCTGTGACTTTCTAAATAAACTTTCTCTTATAATTTGAGTCCTGGCTCTGAATTCTTTTCTTAGCCAGAACTCAAGAACTGAGACTGCTGAACCGAGGTTGACACCTACCTGGTGTCGTTTTCCACTGCTGATAAAATGACTCTGATAACAGAGAGTTGTTTTAATATTATTCTAGAAGGAAGATGCGGGTGTGGAGGGGATAGTTAAAACAAGCTTGTGAGTTTTGATAACTAATGAAGTTGGGTAATGGACACATAGGTGTTTATTATACTGTTCTAACTACTTCTGTGTCTGTGTTGAAAATTGTTAATGGAAATGGTAAAAAAAAAATCAAAAGTCTCATTTCAAAAAACTTGAATAAAACAAGACATTTTTTAGAGATAGACTTTCTATTTCAAACAGCTAATTAGAAAGGTTCATTCCAATGGGTTAATTTTAGGATAATGAAAGAATAGAGTCCAAGAATATTATTTGGCTCTCAGCCCATAGCTCTTTAAAAACTTGGAATTACTAGAATATACATTTTCATCCACAGAAAGTTTCTCAGGGTTATTAGTAAATGAGCAAGGATATAGTGGTGTTGCTGGGGTCAGTACAATTGCTATCCTCCCATGAAATGCTCTAGTTCCACCATGCCATTTCTAGATAAACATGATAACTTCTGTAAATCTGCATGGAATATTGAGTAATACCTTTTATTGTCCAACCTCCCTTTGTCTTTTAACACCTTCTATGCATACAAAATTATTGTTTATTTTATTCTTGAAATTATTTTAATAAATTTTTATTTTAGAATAATTTTAGTTATACAGAATAGTTGTGAAGATAGCACAGAAAGTTCCCATATACCCTGTACCGAGTTTCCCTTATAATTAACATCTTACATTAGGATGGAACTTTGTCGCAACTAATAAACCATTACATCATACATCACTATTAACTGAAGTCCATATATTATTCATATTTCCTTAGTTTTACCCAATGCCTATTTTCTGTTTCAGATCCCACTACAGTTATCACATATGAAATAATTTTTAAAAGTATTTATTGTATCTCTACTCCATTATATCAAATCAATGTTTTCCTAGACTATTTATTTTGCCTGAGAAATGTATGGTCCTTTGCTCCCTTTTAAAATGTTTTGCTGGCCCAGCCAGTGTGGCTCAGAGGTTGAGCATAATCAAGAGGCCACAATTCAATTCCTGGTCAGAACACATGCCTGGGTTTTGGGCTTGATCCCTAGTGGTGGGTGTGTAGGAGGCAGCCAATTGATGATTCTCTGTCATCATCAATGTTTCTTTCTCTCTCTCCCTCTCCCTCTTCCTTTCTCTCCAAAATAAATAAAAAAATATATATTTTTTTAAAAGGGAAGTAATGAATCGAAACATTAAATATGTGAAAATCTATACATTCATAATTCCACTGAGAAATAAAAATTGTAATGTCACTGGTCACCTTTAACTCATTATTCTGAAAACTAGTAAAGTGAAACTTGTAAACGTTTATATAGTCTTTCCTGTCTTTGTTATACCTAAAAGTAATAAAATGCTTGATGAATATAAGTTTTTACTTATAAAAGAATTCCAGCCAATAAATATAAAAGAAATGCTAGAATTACAATATTAGTGTTTTGCAAATCTTAATGAAGTAATGAGTCTAGTAGCAATGATTAGTGTCTTTTAAGTCATTAGATAAACTTTATGAAGAATAAATAAATCACGCTGACAATGCTCCATCCCACTGATCAATCTCAATGTACCAAAAGGAGAAACAACCACAGAATATATGTCTCTTGAAGATGCAGCAGAAAGAACACAGCATCATCTGTAAGGTATTCTTAACAAGACATCTAACCTGAATCTAATAAGTCTCTGGATCTAGCTACCAATTTATAAGAAATATACAAGATACAGGAAAAATTAAAAAACATGGAGATACAAGTAGCTAAATATAGAATGTAGGAAGCTCTATAGAACAAATAACACATATTTCTTTAACAAATATATTGCAATAGAGAACCTGTAGATGCAATATATGAGACATGTCAACCAAAATGCGTACAACAAGAACTCTTGGGAGTAGAAACACATTAACAAAGAGTTTCCAAGGTAATTACGATTAAGGAAAGCCTGTGTCATCTGCAAGCAAATGCTGTAGGAGCTCACTGCTGCAGCCATGGGAGTGGGAGGCCTTAAAGGGGAAAAGTGCACAAAGAGAAAGCATGAGTAGAGATACTAATGAAGTCTTTCCCCTCCACTCCACCTCAAGGCATACCTGGCTTGAGAGATGGATATGTACATCTGGGGCATATATAGAATATAGAGCTAGATGCATGTTACTGCCATCTATGGATTGCCTCTCACCCTAATGATAACACAAGATTGAGCTCCCGCTGTTGCAGATGTTACCCTTTGTCTTTATTCACTTCACAAATTATTGTCTACCCATATAAGTCAATAATGCAAGAAGCATTTCCTTACACATTACCTCATTTAAAATCCATATTACCCTAATTTAGGCAATATCTCTACACATAAAAATAGACTCCTAGATGTTAAAGACATGTACAACATTGAGGAGGAAACTGGTCTTGAAAGGAATGTGGGGACATAAAACCGGACAAAGCCCTGCCCTGCGGGAGGGAAGAGGGGTTTTGTTCTGAGGCTGGCATCTAGAGACACTTGGGGTAGGTTAGATGAAAAGAATTCTCCCTTCATGGCCTTGGGTGGGGGGAAGTATATTTGCAAATCAATAACTCGAGGGGCAGTTATAAGCAAGGTTTCTGTGTGTTAGGGTGCTCTGGATTTGGAATATTTTTGAACTCCCCAGAGACCACACGCATCATTAAAACTGATTTCTCCACCTCTTCAAAGCATCGCTTAGTTTTTGGTCTTTCTGCAACAACATCACATACCTAAAATTGATAGAGCCTTAATCAAACTTCCAACTACAATTCCGAAGTTGTTTCCTTTGACGTTTTCATAACTGAGGAGAAATTTACTTCCATTGGCTTGACAAATCTTCCCCTAATGAATGATTAGTAATGCCACACCCTTTCCCCTACCATGAAATTATCTCCATGAACAGGGCAGTCTTACAAAATAGCATCAAAAGTAGATCTCCTGGGAAAACGTTTTTCTCTTTCTCAGATCATTTTTATTTTGGAGTTGAAGGCAAAAGAAAACTTTTTTCCCCTAATTATCTTGAGACATTCAGATTAAAATGACACTCTTGTCAAAATATTCTTAATTCTGTGCTCAGAGCTGCACAGATGCAGACAGATGATGGAAGGGAGGGGGTGGGTAAAGAGGAGGTGTCTGTGAACTGATTAGAGATTGCTCAAAAGGGATCATGTTCAACTGAATGATCTTTATTCTCTCCATTGTTTTTCATTCTGATGGAGCAGAACTTGACTGGTAGGTGGAGACTATGTTGCATTTTTTTTTTTTTTTTAATGTGGTTGCCAAAGGTAAGAACTAAAATTTCAAAATGGGAACTTGGGTAAAAATTACTTGTTCCTCATACTACTAACGATTAAAGAGGATACTGAGAAAGGACTTTATTAAAGATGCGCTTGCCAGGCTGATGTGGCTCAGTAGTTGAGCATTGACCCATGAATAGGAGGCCACTAGTTTGATTCCCAGTCAGAGCACATGCCCAGGTTGCAGGCTTGGTCCCAAGTAGGGGGCATGTAGGAGGTAACCAATTGATTTGTCTCTTTCATCATTGATGTTTCTATCTCTCTTCTTCCCCCTTCATCTCTCTGAAATCAATATATATATATTTAAAGGATATGCACTGAACTGTGCTTCAGAGAAGATGTCCAGAGCTTCCAACTGTATTTTTATGAAATTGAAATTACAAGCCCATCTTTACTGGAGAGCAGAACATTGAAGTGAATGACTTCCATAGAAACCCACTTCCTTTTCATATCTGCTACTAAATGCATTAGGATAGGCAGCTGAAGTCTGTTATTCAATCTGCTAGAGGCCCAGTGCACAAAAATTTGTCCACTCAGGGCGGCCCCTCAGCCCAGCCTGTGCCCTCTCGCAGTCTGGGACCCCTCGGGGGATGGGGTCTAAGCTGGCAGTCATCCTTAGCACTGCTGAGGAGGCAGGAGAGACTCCTGCCACCACCGCTGTGCTAGAAGCCATAAGACTGGCTTGTAGCTGAGCAGAGCTCCCTCTGTGGGAGCACTCTGACCACCAGGGGGCATCTCCTGCATTGAGCATCTGCCCCCTGGTGGTCAGTGTGTGTCATAGTGACCAGTCATTCCCAGTCATTCTACTGTTAGGGTCAATATGCATATTACCCTTTTATTATATAGGATAGAGGCCTGGTGCATGGGTGGGGACCAGCTGGTTTGTCCTGAAGGGTGTCCTGGATCAGGGTGGGGGTCCTGCTGGGGATCCTGGCCAGCCTGTGTGAGGGGCTGATGATTGTTTACAGACTGGTCAAGCCTCCCCATGGGGACTCTCACCCCATGAAAGTGTGGCCAGCCTGGATGAGGGGCTGAGGGCTGTTTTCAGGCTGGCCACATCCCCTTCAAGATGGGGGTTCTCACTGGGGTGCCTGGCCAGCCTTGGGTGAGGAGCTGAGGGCTGTTTTCATGCTGACCAAGTCCCCCAGGGGCCCAAGCTCCCAGCCTCTCCATTTTTTCTTTTTCTTTTTTTCCAGGGTGGCCTGGAAGCAGGTATCTGGGACTTATTTATCTTCTATAATTGAAACTTTGTAGCCTTGAGCAGAGCCCAAGGCTAGCCAGGGCAAGTGGGAAGCTTGGCTTCCTCTATATCAGGGGGCAACCCCAGCCTCCTACTCACTCCAGCTCTGTGGCTTCGGCCATCTTAGTTGGGTTAATTTGCATACTGGCTCTTGATTAGCTGGTGAGCATGGCTAGTGGGTGTAGTGGAGTGATGGTTAATTTGCAACTTTCTCTTTTATTAGTTTAGATAGTATTCTCATATAACATATTCTTCATAGAGAAAACATCACAGCAAAAAGCAAAAATGGTACTCTGAATTCAGCCAGGATTCAGGCCCCTCATTTCCATTGTTCAGTTTTTGTTTCTATAGCATTGCCATTCAAGGTTCTAAAATAGATTATAAAGAGAATATTTTGTTTCCATTATATGACCACATAAGTTGATATATTTATAAATGAGACAAATTTTGAAATGATATGAAATATCAGGGACTAATTTATTAATGCATTAACTTATTCATAACCATGGTGACAACACATGCACAATACCATTCTTGCTGTTGAATTAAAAATAATGGCATAAAGCTCAAAAGACCTCTTACTTTCAGTCACTTATGCCTTGTTGATTATTGCTTTCTTGGTCTTCACCATGAAAACTATGAACATATGAGTCTGAATACAGAAGGGATTATGGTCTCAAAAGAGAGCCCTGGTCTAATCTATTGTAAATTGTGCTGCTATGTACATGAGGTGCATACATTCTTTCTGATTGATGTTTTGGATTTTTTAGGATATATTCCAAGAAGTGGGATCGCTGGGTCAAATGGCAGTTCCATATTTAATTTATTGAGGGAACTCCATACTATTTTTTTATAGGGGCTGCACCAGTCTGTCTTCTCACCTGCAGTGTATTAGGGTTCCCTTTTCTCCACATCTTCATCAGTACTTGTCATCTGTTGATTTGTTGATGATAGCCATTCTGACAGGTGTGGGGTGATACCTCATTGTCATTTTAATTTTCATCTCTCTGATGATCAGTGATTTTGAGCATTTTTTCATATATCTCTTGGTCATCTGTATGTCCACATTGAAGAAGTGACTATTTAGATCCTTTGCCCATTTTTTATTGAATTGTCTGTCTCCCTTTTGTTAAGTTGTATGAGTTCCTTATGTATTTTAGATATTAACCTTTTATCAGATGTATCATTGACAAATATGTTCTCAATTGTCCATCAGAAGATGAATGCATAAAAAGTTGTGGTACATTTATACCATGGAATTCTATGCAGCAGTAAAAAAGAAGAATCTCTTACTCTTTGAGACAGCATGGAGGGACCTGGAGAGTATCATGCTAAGTGAAATAAGTCAGTCAGAGAAAGACAATTATCACACGATATCACTCATATGTGGAATCTAATTAACAAAATGAACCAATGAATGGAGTGGATCCAGAGACATGGAAACATGGAACAGTGTGTGGAATCTGGGAAGAAGGTGTGGGAGGGCGAGTGGGGGAGAGGTAATCAACCAAAGACCTTGTCATAACCCATGGACAGTGGGGTGGTGAGGGCTTGGGTCGGTGGTGGAGGTGAGCTAGAAGGGGTTGATAGGGGGAAAAGGGGACATATATAATACTTTCAACAATAAAGATTTAAAAGAGAGAGAGAGAGCCCTTTAATGCCACCCCTGTAGGCCTGGTTGCCTCCAATTGCCTCTCCTGCAGGCCTGTTCCCTCCCCAACTTCCCTCACCTGCCTGCCTGGTCCCCCCCAACTGCCCTCCCCTGCAGGCCTGGTGCCCCCCAACTGTCCTCCCCTGCAGGACTGGTTTACCCCAACTGCCCTCCCCTGCTGGCCATCTTGTGGTGGCTATCTTGTGGGGGTCATCTTGTGTTCACAGTGGGGTGGCCATCTTTGACCATATGGGGGTGACCATCTTGCATGTTGGAATGATGGTCAATTTGCATATTATCTCTTTATTATATAGGATTATAGTCAACAGAAGACCTTCTGACCACACCTCCTCTTTGACTTTCTTTAAATATCCAGCATTACCTCTGAAAGTGGATGAGGGTTGAAACTGAAAAAGGTAATGTAAAGAACTTCAACTCTGGTAATGTTTTATTTAACAAAAACTGAAATCAAATAAAAAAATGGCACATTTTAAATTCATAGTATACGTTACTTTTATATTATCTTTTCTATAATAATTTTTTTAAAACTAGGGCATGCAATTTAAAACCTTACAATTAATTCATTTGTTAATTAACATACACAGCAAAGGTTATCAAGTACCTGTGATGTACCTGGATTGCTCTAAGAAATGCAATGTGAAGAAAATGTACAGTGGCTTACTATCGTGGGAACTTCCTGGTTTATGTTTCCCAGCAATAAGAGTTGATTTTTAATTGATATTGAATAACAGTTAGATCCATTTATGGAGTGTTTAAAAATGCCCTACCTATTTACATCTTGATAAAGAACATTATCATTCCTACTTATCTCCTTTTCCTTTCCCCCATCTTACTTTCCAAGATTACTGCAATGCTAATTCATTTGTTCTTAAATAGTAAGTCTTCATAATTATTTGAATGGACACATTCCATGAAATAAGAGGGCTAAGTATTTTGTCAAGTAAAAAACTTGGGAGAGCATCAGGTTTCTTCAGATAAATACTCAGAGGTGGAATCACTGTCATAAGGCATTCCATTTTAATTATTTTTATTATTGATGATTACAAATGTTTCCCATTTTCTCCTTTTTTTGGCAGCCCCCCCAATTCTGCCCCACTGCCAGCCTTCCCCATTTTTAATTTTTTGAGGTAACTCCATACTTGCTTCTACAATGATTGCAGCATTTGATTGCCACCAGAGTTAGCTAACATCTCCATCTTGTCACATAATTATCATTTTACTTTTTTTGAAGCTTACTACTTTAATCTTTACACTGATACATGAAGTTGGAAGAGACCATACCACAGTTTGGCATTTTCTGTGTATGCCTTGTGTTCTGCCCAAAATGTGTAAGCCTCAGAGATAGATGTGGTCTGGGTGACACATAACCTACAAGGAAGTTCCAGCTGCTTTCGCCAATGTCTGTCTTTAGCATGACTGATAATTATTTTAGTGATTGACATCCCCTCGAGACACCTTGCCAAAGTGCTCTGTTGACCACTGTAGTTTGTATATCTCTGTCCATATCCATAGTTTCCATAGTTATGCTGAATACAGTTACAACTGCCATGGCCACTATAGTTTTGATCACCACAATAGGCATTATTGGTATCTCCATATACTTGATCATAATAACTATTTAATCCTAGGTTCTACTTTTGGCCCTGACCTTGGTCACAACCTCTAGTACCACCTCGTCCACCATCTGAAGCACCTCTTCCTCCTTTATGTTCTGCCTTTATGTTTTTTTGGCTATTGTAACTTTAAAATATATTTTTTTATTGTGATTGAGAGAGTGGGGAAGGGAGAAGGAAAGAGAAACAATGTAAGAATGATACATCCATCGGCTGCCTCCTGCACACCCCCTACCAGGGATGGAGGATTGAGCCCACAACCCAAGCATGTGCCCTGACTTAGAATTGAACCAGCAACTTTTTGGTGCACAGGACTATGCCCAACCAACTGAGCCACACTGATATCTACCTTCTAATAAAATTTTAACAGCATTTCACCTGTGTATGTGGTAAACAAAAACTTCTTTCATTTTTTTATTATCCACAAGAAGTTAAATATTTTCAGTTTCTCCAAAGTCTCCAAATATTTTTAACTTATTTTTTAAGAGTATCTGGACTCATTTCACCCACAAAATCCTTTTTGGGGAAATCTCTTCCCTTTTAAAGCTTTGGCCCTTTTAGAGTTCACCAACTTATTAGTTTGTGTTCCTTCAGTTCCAAAACCTTATGTACATTAGCAGTATCTTTGTAAAGCACAAATCCAAATCCTCTGAATCTTCTAGTGACAGGCTGTGTTTCATTTCTGCAGTCTATAACTTCTCCAAATTGAGGCAAATATTGTCAGGCCTTTCATGCTTGTATCCCAGCTTAGGCCTCCAATAAACATTTTACTGTCATCCTACTGATTCTTGCTGGCAGTGATCTTGGATCCCTCCGCAATTTCCTTCATGTTGCTGTACTCTTTCAAGTCCTCCACAATGGTGGAATTGTCCACAGATTGCTGATGTGCAGTCCCAGTTTTGGCAGTAGACACTTAAGCACTGTATGGAGCTGCGTTTTAAATGGCAAAAAGTATCATTTTATTTTGTGGTGAAAACATTTAAGATCTAGTCTCTTAGCAACTTTGAAGTATACAATGCAATATTATTGATTATATTCACAATGTTTTTATTAGATCTCCAGAGTGATCCATCTAACTGCAAGGTTGCACCCTTTGTCCAACGTCTCCCTATTTTCCCCACCCCAACCTCCAATCCTGGTAATCACCATTCTACACTCTGTTTCTATGGGTTTGGCCTTTTAAGATTCTACACATAAATAATATCATACAGGATTTGTCTCTCTCTGTCTGACTTATCACACTAAGCATAATGCTCTCCATGTCTTTCCATGTTGTAGCAAACAGCATAATTTTTTTTCTTTCTCATAGTTGAATAATATTTGTGTGTGTGTGTGTGTGTGTGTGATCTTCTTTATCCATTAATCCATTGACAGAAACCAATTAGGTTGTTTCTGCATTTTGACTACTGCTGGATCATATAGTAGCTCTTTTTTTTTCTTAGGAAACGCTATACTGTTTCCATAGTGGTTACACCAATTTCTATTCCACCAGCAATGCACAAAGATTCCCTTTCTCCACAGTTCTCTTGTCTTCTTCATGATAACCATTCTAACAGGTACAAGGTGGTATTTCATCGTGGTTTTAATTTGCATTTCCCTAATTATTAATAATGTTGAACATCTTTTCATGTACTTGCTGGCCCATTTGAATGTCTTCTTTGGAAAAATGTTTAAGTTCCTTTGCCCATATTAAAATCAGATTTTTTTTCATTATTGAGTTGTAAGAGTTTCAACATATGATTTGCAAACATTTCCTCCTATTTCGTAGGTTGCCTTTTCATTGTTTTGATTGGCTGTTGTTTTTACTGTGCAGAAGCTTTTGCTGCTTGTGCTTTTGTGTCATATATAAATATAATTTCCTTAAGAAGCCTGTTCTTTTTAAGACTCTGTTAATATACTTCAAAGTGCTGCTGGAGGAGTACATGAGTGGGATTCCTCCATTGTTCATGGGAGTGGGGTTCTTGAGGCACTGCTAAAATTAGAATTTTCAGAAGCCTCCACAGAAGATTTTATGGGTGTGGAATTACAATCTTCAATTTCCAATGTCCCACTTCTCTGAAGCCAGTCCTGAAAGAGAAGCAAAGCTGTAAGCAAGTCCAGTGTCCAGAGCTTTCATTCCATATTGCAGCCAGGTATCATTCAATATTCAGTCCAGGTTCAGTCTATTAATCCACTGTGGGAGTCACACATGGCTGTGTGCCACGTAAGCATAGCCCCCAGCAATAGTAGTCCCAGGAGGACCTGGGGTGTGTGTGTGTGTGTGTGTGTGTGTGTGTGTGTGTGTGTGTGTGTGAGAGAGAGAGAGAGAGAGAGAGAGAGAGAGAGAGAGAGAGAGAGAGTTCATTTCTTTCTTGAAAAGTTTAAATACTCAGGTTTTGTGCACTTGCAGTGGCCATGCCCATCCTGGCCACTAATTTTTTCCAGGTATGACTTGGCAGGCAGAGAGACACCTTTCCACCTCACCTTCTCAGACCTTTCTGGGTATGCATCTAAACTACCTTTGTCCAGTCCCCTTACCCATCACTGAGAATAGAACAGACTTGGACAGTGTTAAAAGCAGCTTTCTGGCAAAGCTGTATAAATGGCATGCCTATATATAGTCTTCCCTCCTTGGCTGTTATATAATAACCAGGTTACTACAATGGCATCAAAAGGATGTGAAGATAACTTGGTTAATGAAAATATCTATTACTATAAGAAAATATCTCTTTCTGCATTAGTTCAGAAACAAATACCAACATTTTTTCAAGGAAAAGTAGTTTTAATAATCATTCTTGAGTTAATGATGATGAGCTTTGGAGCGGGTCCCTGGCATTACTCCTATTCAGTTGTAGCTCTTCTATGGAAAACTATAACCTGACATAGAAGCATCTGGAAACCCACTTGTTTCTATTTCTCTTCACATTTTTAATTTTTGTGTTGAGATACCAAAGGAAACTGTTCTTTAAATTATTTATTTGATCTATAACTTTTTCCTGAACTATGCATGCTTTAGAATTATAATACAAAATATTCATGGTCCCCACCTGTGGGTTTTCTAATGCAAAGAAGAATGTTGAATTAATCAAATGAGTAGAAAGGGATTCAATTTAGATAGAAGAGGAATGGGAGAAGACCTCTTTGAGGAAATGATAGATGCATAGAGTTAGTCAGACAGGTAATGCTGGGGAGAGGATGAACTGCTCTGGGCTAGGAATCACTAAGGATGGAAAGACTGATCTCTTGAAAGAGAACTCTTAAGCAAGGGAAGGAGTGGCAAGAAGTCATGCTGGACAGATAGGCAGTTACCAGCTACTGCTGAATTTTTCAGGCATTGTCAAGGATTTTAGGTTTCGTTCTAAGACCAATGAAAAGTCATTAAAGGCTTTTGAACAGGGGGGTCATAAGATACAACTTGTGTTTCATAATCACTGTGGCTACCATGTGTGAAATGTATTGGTGAATGCAGAGAATAAGAGTACCTACTTAGGCTTTTATACTAATTAGACAAGGTATGTGATGATGACTTGGGCAAAGATGTCCTTGAAGACAGAGATAATAAGAAGAAATTAAAAGTATTTGGAGGGGAAAAATAACAAATCTACTTGATGAGATTGTATACAGTGATGATGATGTGAAAGAATTAAGATACCTCTAAAGTTTCCCTTTACCTTGTTCATCCATTTCACCATTTCCTTCCTCTCTGGAGTCCATTTCTGTTTTGTTTTGCTTTGTTTGTTTTGTTTTTTAGATTCCACATATAAGTAAAATCATCAGTGACCACTTTCATATGTAAATACGAAAAAACATATACGTTTTTTAAACTACACTTCTGGGTTTCTTTGTTAGTACAGAAAAAAAAAGTGAAGTGTCAACCAAATCTAAAAATATTTACTTTTGCTTTTTGCACAGAGTGGCTTCTATGATATATAATCAAATCAAGAAATTTCACATTGCCCTACAGCATTTGACACAAACATAATAACTTTGATAAAGTGAATAAAAAATACTCTGAGTTCTTACTGAAGTGGTAGTTGAAAACTTAGCATAGACTGATAGCTAAGATATCTCATGGGCTAGCAATCTTCAAACAACACATTGTTTAGTCTGCTAAAATCACTGCACTTAGAAGATTCTCTAAACGAAAATAAATTGCAATCATTACTTGGGTTTTGAAACATGTTCAACATAATGTCTATACTGTCCAAAAACACATGGCTTAGACTTAAGTCTAATAAACACTCAGAAGTTAATGCCACTGATAGGGGCTTATCTCTTCGGGCTTATCTACAGAGCCTATTAAATGATAATTCTAATTAAAACCCTAATTGTGTTTTTGCTCAGAGTATTTTTAGATAGCTTTAACACTTGATCTGTTTAGTCTAGTTTTACAGGTGGTGATAGGTTAAAAATAGGCTTTAAAACAAGATATACCTATTACATTTCTAATAATAGGTGGCTGTGGTCCCAGAGCCACTTTTTATTTAGCGATGCTTGGAAAAACCCTTTGATGATGGTAATTGTGCCCACACACCCTATCTCTACAATGGGGAAAATAGGCCATTCTTTGTAGTCAGTGCTTTATTTCTACTGTATACACAGCCCTTTTAATACAGGATCTTGAGTTTCTTTCATTCTTGTTTGTTTGTGTGTTTTTTTTAATAACCTACCTTTTCAATTTTGCCAAAATATTCTGGTTACATGCTCCCAGGGACACTTGTCCTGATTATACCTCCCATAGTCTTGCTACCCTTAAATGAAAAAGCCACGTGCTTTCAATGTGGCTTCTCAAACTTGAGTGTGCATAAGACTCAACCAGGGAGTTAATGAAAAACATCAGCTCCCAGGTTTTGCCCAGAGGGGTTCCACCTCTGTGTGTCTTTCAGGGTTCTGGGAACCTATATTTGAAACAAAAAATTCAAGGTGGTTTTTAGATAGATTTTTGAGAAACATTGCTTTACAAGACTCTTTTCTTATTTCCAAATACACAGTTTAAATGTTTCTATCATGTTTACTACTGTTTTCCATGAGTGACAACATCTTACAATTTAAAAACATTAGACAAATAGACAGATATAAGGTATTATTTTTAATATTTTTTAGGATAAATGTGGCTCCACTTCAGATCAACCTGATTCTTTTCTTGCTTTATACGGTAGAAGAAAGAAAGGTTAGCCCAAGACTTTTGCAAAGGCTGGGAGAGACTTCAGGTGAGATCACTTTAAGCTTGAGGTAAACTACAGGTCCAGGTCCCCATTCTAAAGGCTTGCTCAGTCCCCCAGTGTCTCCTGAGGCCCTGGCGATTCTGATGCAAATAGGCCATTAGCCACACCTGACAAACAAGCTCACAGGACTCTCAGCCTCTCCATTTGCCTGATACTTTTTAAGGTCCCAAACTCTTTTATCTTAGACTTCATATGATACCCAGACTTCAGCTTGACCATGTCATGCATTTATGCCTTTTAAGTGGCCGATTCCATTTTAAAAATCAGATCTCTAAAGATAAGTCAGGTTTTACTCCTTTTTTTTTTTGATAAGGATAAAACTAGCACACCCTCAGAGATACCCAAAGTATACAGAATATTTCTGGAAAGGGTGACCTTAAATGACACTGGTTTGCAAAGCCAAAAGCTTTGGTAGCTTAAAATATTAATTGAAGTCACGGAAATAGGATGCTTTAGTTTAGTACTTGAATAATTTCCTGAGTGTGATTGAGTTCTGTAGTATTGCCCTGATCAGTGGTACCTCTTACACTCCTAAACCATTCAAAAAGAGTGACCCAGCCATTCAATTATATTTATTTACAAGATTTTATTGAACATCTGTTATATACTAGGCAATAAAGAGAGAGTAATAAGTAATAATCTTGGCTCTCAAAAAAAGAAAGATGTGAGTTGGGGAAACAGCCCACCTGAGTACCTGAGTGTAATATGTGAAACAACAGAAGGAAACTTGATTCACCAACTACTGCAGAGGACAGACAGAGTGGTAATAAAAGAGGGCTTCCAAGAAGAATTTATATTGGATGAACAAATAAAAATTAGCCAAGGGGAGTATGCTTGGGAGGTAGTTGTTAACATTCTAAGCAAACCACTAAAAATATAATCTAAAAAGAATATGGCTTAATTTGAAATGCAAGCAATTTTTTCATACTGGAGAAGAAAGGAGGAGCCACATCAAGATGACACACAGAGTCTTGTATTTCTCTAATAGCCTATGAAAGCCTTTGAAAGACTTCAAGTAGGGGTAGACATGGTGGAATTTGGGTTTATTAATTTATTCATTTTCTTCAACAAATATTTGTTACAAATCAACCTATGTTCTAGGCACAACTAATCTAATAAAGGAGTAATATGCAGATTAACCCTCACTCCAAGACACCTAAGCCATGCCCACCAGCCAAGCCACACCCACCAGCCAATCACTGGGGGCCAACTGGGGGGCTTGGTCAGCCTGCAAACAGCCATCATCCCCTCACCCAGGCTGGCCAGGCATGCCAGCAGGTGGACATCCCCCGAGGGATCCCAGACTGTGAGAGGGCATAGGCTAGGCTGAGGGACCCCCCTGAGTGCACAAATTTTTGTGCACTGGGCCCCTAGTGAGAATACAATGCTGAAGAAGACAGAAATGTTGCCTGCCCTCAGGAATCTTAGATTCTGATAGAAAAGATATACAATAGACGAGTACATAAAAAGAAAAGAAAAAAAATAATCATAAGTGTGGTAAGTGCTAAAAAGAAAATAAATATGGATATGTGAGAATCATGGGGAAGTTGTTCCTTTAGTTAAAATGATTGGGAAAATTTCTCTTAGGATTTCATATTTAAATTGAAGTATGACAAGGAGTCATTTAGACTTTGAGTTTATTTACTGACTTTAACTAATATTTATTCCATTCCAACTGTGGTGTGATTTGGAAGATGTACTGAGTGAAGCACATTCTAGGCAGAGATAAGAAGAAAGGAAATTGAGGTAAGAAAGAGCTTGGCCTAAGAACTAATAGAAGACTGACTATCAAGCATATGGTGGACAGACATGGGGATAGAAAGAGATGAATTGAGAAAGGCAGGCAGTGCAAAACCATGGGAGTTTTAAATTGGAAGTAGCATGTCTTTATTTAAGTAAATACATTCTGACACTTGTGTGGGAAGGAGCAGATTGGAAGGAGTGAGGATGAGCAGGCAGACTCACCAGGAAGCTATTTCAGGGGTGCATGTTGGAGATGAACATGACTAAGATAAGACAATGGCTACGGAAATTGTGAGAAGTTGCAAAGTTTGCTTGGACATAATAGGAAGAAGAGCCCTAGCTAGTTTGGCTCAGTGGACAGAGCATCAGCCTGTCCCAGGTTCGATTCTGGTCAAGGGCACATGCCTGGGTTGTGGGCTCGATCCCCAGTAGGGAGCATGCAGGAGGCAGTTGATCAATGATTCTCTCTCATCATTGATGTTTCTGTCTCTCTTTCCCTCTCCCTTCCTCTCAATAAAAAAAATATATATTAAAAAAGTAGGAAGGAGAGTGTCTTGCAAAAACCATACTGATGTTTATGCCCCAGCTGGTAAACTATTGCCAGAGCCAAAACTAGAAACTGGGTCTTCCCAGTCCTTGCCATTAGTTTTTCCATTACATAATACAAATGTTGAATAGTAAAATGATCTATAAAGTTTGGGAAAATGCTTTTTTTTTTTTGTTCTCAGTCAAATAGCTTTGATTTGAAATGCTGTCAAGAATTATAACACATTGACAACATGGATATTATAAGTAAAATGAAGAGAGAAAAAGTGATTATTTACAGTTTTGTGTTTTCCTTCTTACCATTGATTTATCCAGATTTTTTTATTTAAAAGATATTTGTCCTGATGCTTTGTTATATAATAATTTACAATAAGTTATTGTAAATATTTCCTTTTTAATGCCCAAGAGGATGTCAGCCAATTGCTGAATGGAGGACAAAAGGTTGGATGGGTGTCCTTGCCATTCCCTGCACTAGTCTTCATAGAATGAGAAGCAACGTTGCAGAAGAAACAGGGCAGTGCCCTGCAGTAATTCAAAGCACTCCATGGGGTTTGAATGACACTGTTCTTTCACCCTGCGGACCAGGACACCCAAACCTGAGCACTTGGAGGAAGGATTCAACACCCTCTTGGTGCTTCTACTTCCTCTATATACACCTGTCATCAGGCTCATCTTTTTCTGTACCCTTTATACTTCTAAGGCAGTTCTACTCTCTTTCTCGTTTCCATTCTTTCACTCTCATACACACTTGCAATATATAAGGGGGGGGTGAGAAACAAGATAAAATGTTTCATGAGAAAAATAACAGAAGACATTGCTGTTACAGTCACCACATTTCAATGCCATTCATTATGTATTGTTCCTTCAAATTAGTTGTTTAATCTGATTGAGCTATGCTGCTCTCTTGAAAGCTTCTCTATCAATGTCAAAATCAAAGATAGAGGGTGGAGGAAAGACTGGAAAGATGGTATTTTAAATGTGGGTTCATCTAAAGAACAGATCACTCTTCTTCCATCTATCTTTGTAATCCTTTGTTCTTAGTGTGTTACAAACTCTTCCAAACCAAGGCACTACAAATCAGTCCAATTTTAGAACCTGGGCTCTTTCACTACATTTGTCATCTTCCATGATGTCCACAAACAATTTATATAAAATTCACTTTTTGAAAGATTGTATTAGTTGTTTATGTTGTAACAAATGCAACAAGCATGCTCAAATGTGTTTGATTACACAGGCGACAACATTAGAGACATTATATTCATTACTTTATGCTGTTGGCTTATTGACTGATGCGGAAAATGCACTAATACTTACCCTGCCTGCCTTCTCTTCCCAATTCAGAAGAATGCAGAGATTACAAAGAGAGGTGTTAGAAAACCATTGCCTTTTACAGTTGTTTATGTGGTGCATTAGTTATTAGTTGCCTCACAACAGGTTATCCCCAAATATAGTAGCTTAAAGTAACAGCAGTTGTTTTCTCACAGTTTCTATAGGTCAAGAATCCCTGCACCGCTTAACTGGTTCCCTGGCTCTTTCCCAGGCTGCAATCAAGGCATTGGCCAGGGCTATGGTCATCTAAAGCATCCAAGTTCATTTGCCTATTTATTGGCAAAATCCATTTCCTCAAAGACTATTGACTGAAAGCCTCTCTCAATTCTTTGCCATGTGAGTCTCCCCAATGGACACTTCACAACATGGCAGCTGGCTTCCCAAGCACAAGCAAGTAAGAAGAGCAAGAGAAAGTGAAAGAAGTCACAGGCCTTTTATTATTTTTACTAGAGGCCCAGCCCATGAAATTTGTGCACTTGGGGGTTGTCCCTCAGTCCAGCCTGCACCCTCTCCAATCTGGGACCCCTCGGGAGATGTTCAACTGCCGGTCTGACATCCCTCTCACAATCCAGGACTGCTGACTCCCAACCGCTCACCTGCCTACCTGCCTGATTGCCCCTAACCACTTCTGCCTGCCAGCCTGATCACCCCCTAACCACTCCTTTGCAAGGCTGATTGATGCCTAACTGCTTTCCTGCCAGCCTGATCACCCCAAGCTACCCTCCCCTGTCAGCCCAGTTGCTCCCAACTGCCTTTCCCTGCTGGCCTGGTCACTCCTAACTGCCCTCCCCTGCTGACCTAATTGCCCACAACTGCCATCCCCTGGCCAGACATCTTGTGGCTGTGGGTGCCACCATCTTTGAGGGCATGGCAGTCAATTAGCATATTCCCTCCTTATTGGCTGTGGGCACTGCCATCTTTGCAGCCTGCTGCTCAGTCATTTGATGTCCCTCACTAACACCCTGCTGGCCTGGTCACCCCACACAGCCTGCTGCTCAATGATTTGGATGTCCCTTACTAACCCCCCTGCTACCCTGGTCACCCCATGCAGCCTGTTTGGTCGTCTGCTTGGTTGCAATGGTCACTTAGGCCTTTATATAGAGAGACTAGAGGCCCAGTGCACTAATTTGTGCACAGGTGGGGTCCAGTCAGCCCAGCCCCAATCAGGACAAATTAGGGCCAGGCCAGTCAGGAGGAGCAGATGGTGAGAGTTTGGCTGGCCGTCCCACCCTGATTGGGGCCTGATCAGGGCCGAGCCAGGTAGGGGGAGGGGCCGTGGGCAATTGGCCAGTGGGGCCCCATTCCTGATTGGGGCAGGGGGGCTGATTGGGGGTGGGACTGGCCATAGGGAGGGGCTGTGGGTGGTGGGCCATCTGGCCCTGCCCCTGAATGGGGTGGAGGGCTTGATTGGGGTTCAGCAGCCAGGGGAGGGGCTATGGGAGGTTGGCCAGCTGGCTTTGCCCATGATTAGAGTG
>PVJC01000693.1:29825-112607 GCA_004026665.1 Murina feae | reverse complement strand
TTTAGAGGTACATATGTTTATGAGTTTAATATCAAGATGTATGTAACTTATTTTAATATACACTTCAGCAAAAAGGATAAGCCAAATCTGGCAAAATGTAAGCTATTGTTCATTCCAGGGAGTGGATATATGAGTTCATTATACTATTCTCTCTACTTTTGTTTAAAATTTTTCATAATAAAAAATTTAAATAAATTTTAACAAAGCTAAAAAAAAAACCAAAAACAAACTGGGCCTAAATCCTTACTTGGGTTCCAAGCTTTGGCTAAAATAGCACATTGACAGACAATGATATGGCTTAATCTAAAAGGATAAACTCACAGGACTAATTAAATACAGATATTTTTTTCTAATGGCCTAAAAGTAGAATCTTATGGTTTAGCACAATAATTCTTTCTTTAAATGAAATTTCCTGTCTAAAAAACACACATTCACTGAAGAAATGTTGGAGGGGCAGAATCTGGAACACAAAGAAAATTTATAATGAAGAAAATAAAGATCACCCATAATTCCAAAATCCAGAAATAACTGACATTTTGGCATATGAACATTTTTCCTTTACAAGTATATATAAACACATACTCACTCTTGTGTATATATACACACAATATGCAGTTTTGTGTCCTGTTTTTCACTGATCATTATATCATGAGCCTTTTCCCATGTCATTACAAAGCCTTTAAAAATGGCTGTGTAGTACAGTGCTTACCAGGAAGGAAGAGAGTAGGGGGAGGAAGAAATGTGTCAAAGGGGGTCAACTGTATGATGAAAAGAGGCCTGACTTCAGATGGTGAGCACACAATGCAATAATATGCAGATGATGTATTACAGAACTACACACTTGACAGATATCTTATTAACTAAAATCACCCCCAAATTTTTACAATAAAAATTTTTTTAAATGGCTATGCAATAAAAGTCCATTCTTCAGGGCTTCTGACTTTGTCCTAAATTGAATCTTAGAAAAGCCACAAAAGCAGAGATAACAGATTTGTGAAAATAACATAAAAATAGAGAGAACCTCCAGAGGCCAGAGAAAGTGGTCAAATCCTAATGAAATGAAGAAACAGCACCCCAGAGTAGAAAAGTGTCAGGCACCATGGACTAGAGAAAAAGTGGAAAATATGTTTTCTCCCAATGCCCACTATCAGGCCATAGAACAGCAGCCAGCTTAGTGCTGAGGAGCCAAGTCACAGAGGTGGCAGTTAACAAAAGGGGTTGGGTGACTGGCTACAGAATATTTTTCATATTTGGAGATAGAGAAGGACCTTCCAAAGCACAAGTCATAAATGGAAACATAATCATATTTAATTAATATCAAAAGTAATGATTTCTGTACAAAAGCTACTTCACTCTAAATTAAGTGGGTGATGTGCTGTGAAAAGATAAAGAGATACTAACTTTTGCCAATAATTGGGGAATTACAAAATAAAATACCACTTTACATGTTAGATGAACAAACATTGTTATGTTGGATAATATAAAGTATTGGTATGGATGTGGGAAAATGACTTTCATGTATTGCTGGTGTCCAACAGGGAAACAGGGAGGGATTTGGGGATGAAGAAAATTGGGGAACAAATGAGGTCTTGGAAAGACTAATTCTAGGATACCATCAAGTGACGAGTAGGATTTACCCAACTCTTTCCCATTAGTTCTTAAAAGAAGCGATGAAAATTCACGGGATTATGAACAAAACATTTTAACCTTTTCCATGGCATTAGATGTTTCTTAGATTTCTACCAGCTACAACTAAGATTGTGGCATATGTATCTTTGAATTTCTAATTATTTTTTCATGGTCCTTCCTAGAAATACCTTAGATAGTTGCATCAAAGGGTATAAATATTAAGTTTTTTGACATATAAGGCCAGAGTTCTTGAAAGACTGAACCAATTAATGCCAGAGGCAGCATCTGAATCTCAATGGATTCCTGCCAATGAAGATTTTTTTTTCATTTCTGCCATTTTCAGCAGGAGAAAATAGCATCCCATTGTTTCAACTGGACTTTTTGTATTACTGGTAAGGATGAGTTCCCTTCCCCATATTCATTACCAATCAATAATTTCTATTACATCAACTGTGTCCTTAGACCATTTTGTACTAAAATTTGCGTATATATAGATTTGTATAAATATTTATATATTAAGGCTATTAATGCTTAGATTACGTTAGATTCAAATATTTTCCTCTGGTTCACAATTTAAATTTTGTTTGATGTTTCTTAAAAAAAATACATTTTATTGATTTTTTACAGAGAGGAAGGGAAAGGAACAGAGAGTTAGAAACAGTGATGAGAAAGAAATATCAATTCAGCTGCCTCCTGCACACTCCCCACTGGGGATGTGCCTGCAACCAAGGTATATGCCCTTGACCGGAATCGAACCTGGGACCCTTAAGTCCTCAGGCTTACTCTCTATCCACTGAGCCAAACCAGTTAGGGCTGTTTGATGTTTATTGACATGTGAGTTAATTTTTTTATTTCGTAGAGTCTACTTTTTCTTTGTGATTTTTTAAAGACTATCACTCTTATTCTTAGAAAATCCTTCCTAATCCAAAAAAAAGACAAAAATTTACCTTAATTTTCTTCCAATTTTCTTACAGCTATATTTAAAAAACATTGTGAACATTTCTTTACAAGTCTGTCCAGGTGCCTGATGAATGAGCTGATCACAAGAGCAAATGGGATACTAGGCAGTTCACTCACAAGGTTACTGCTGAAAAAATGTTAATTTCCCTAGCTAATTTATACATATAGAAGTTTTGTCTATTATTTTTTTCCTTTGGAATTATTGGGGTTATTGGAGCTGTGCACATCTACATAATAAAAGCCTAAACAACTGTTATGGCAAAATGACCAGAATGAACGGATGCTATCATGCACACTGACCACTAGGGGGTAGACGCTCAATGCAGGAGCTGCCCCCTGGTGGTTAGTGTGCTCCCAGAGGGGGAGTGCCATTCAGCCGGGCTCATGGCTGGCTTCATGGCATCACTAAGAAGCAGCGAGCCAAAAAGTAAGGAGTAGCAAGCAGGTGGGTGGTAAAGAGTGAGGGATCCTGGGGATCAGGCCTAAGCTGGCAGTCAGACATCCCTCGAGGGGTCTCGGATTGCGAGAGGGCACAGGCCAGGCTTAGGGACGCCCCCCTCCCCAGTGCACGAATTTCGTGCACCAGGCCTCTAGTTTTATATAAAGGACAATGCCATCCTATATAATAAAAGGGTAATATGCAAATTGACCCTAACAGCAGAATTGACTGGGAATGACTGGTCACTATGACACACACTGACCACCAGGGGGCAGATGCTCAATGCAGGAGCTGACCCCTGGTGGTCAGTGTGCTACCACAGGGGGAGTTCTGCTCAGCCACAAGCCAGGCTGATGGCTGCCAGCACAGAGGTGGTGGCGGGAGACTCTCCCACCTCCTCAGCAGTGCTAAGTATGTCCAACTGCAGCTTAGACCTGCTCCTCACTGATAAGTGGACATCCCCCAAGGGGTCCTGGGTTGCCAGAGGGATGTCTGACTGCTGGCTTAGGCTTGATCCCCCAGGGAGCGGGCCTAAGCCTGCAGGTAGACATCCCCTGAGGGGTCTCAGACTGCGAGAGGACACAGGCCAGGCTGAGGGACCCACACCCCCTGAGTGCACAAATTTGTGTGCACCGGGCCTCTAGTTTATTATATATGTCATGCTCTATGTTTCTAGCAAATGGGAATAAGTTGGTATCACTTACTTAAAAAACAAACAAACAGTGTTGCCAGGCTCAATAAAGGACCAGTTCAATTTAGAAATCTGAATTCAAACCCTGGTTTTCATTCTGCCATTTTATTTACCAGTAACACTAGAGGCCCGGTGCACAAAAATTTGTGCACTTGGGGGGGTGGGTGGTGTCCCTCAGCCCAGCCTGTGCCCTCTCACAGTTTGGGACCCTTCAGGGGATATCCACCTGCTAGCTTATGGCCCACTCCCTAGAGGATTGGCCCTAAGTTGGCAGTCAGACATCCCTCTGGCAGGCTGGGAGCCCTCGGGAGATGTTCCACTTGCCAGCGGGGAGCAGGCCGAAGCTGCAGTCAGACATCCTTAGCGCTGCTGAGGAGGTGGGAGAGGCTCCCACCACCACTGCTGTACTGGCAGCCATTAGCCTTGCTTGTGACTGAGCAGAGCTCCCCCTGTGGAATTGCACTGACCACGAAGGGAGGCAGCTCCTGCATTGAGCCTCTGCCCCCTGGTGGTCAGTGTGTGTCATAGTGACCAGTCATTCCCAATGGTTCTGCTGTTAAGGTCAATTTGCATTTTACCCTTTTATTATATAGGATCTTTATTCATGATAATGACAGAGGACAGACCAGAATGAAATAACCCAATAAAGCCTGGAGTTAAGAAATGTACTTTGGACCCTAACCAGTTTGGCTCAGTGGATAGAGCATTGGCCTGCAGACTGAAGGGTCCCAGGTTCGATTCCGGTCAAGGGCATGTACCTTGGTTGCAGGCACATCCCCAGTAGGGGCTGTGCAGGAGGCAGCTGATTGATGTTTCTCTCTGATCGATGTTTCTAACTCTCTATCCCTCTCCCTTCCTCTCTGTAAAAATCAAAATATATATTTTTTTTAAAAGTAATTTGGGCCCGGTTGGTGTAGCTCAGTGGTTAAGCATCGACCTATGAACCAGGAGGTCACGGTTCAATTCCTGGTCAGGGCACATGCCTGGCTTGTAGGCTTGATCCCCAGTAGGAGGACTGCAGGAGGCAGCTGATCAATGATTCTCTGTCATTACTGATGTTTCTCTCTCTCTCTCCCTTTCCCTTCCTCTCTGAAATCAATAAAAATATATGGAAAAAAAGAAATGTATTTTGGTATTCCTAGTACCACCTGAATCATGATGGACTCATACAAATTTCAAAGAATCAGTCAATCAGCTCTCCAAAGTAGGTAACAAGTCAAAGTTCTTAGTGTCACAGTCTTTATGGGGGTTATGGGAGAGTCCACAAGCCCTCTCCTTCCAGGATATTTTTGAAAGGAAACAATGCAAGTAAACCACTGTGATTACACACATACCTGTCCAAGTGAAAGGCTGCCACCTCTGCATTGTGTCTGTCATAACCAGCGTAGGGTTCGCCTTCTACCACATAGTCTCGATTATACCTGCGGAAAGAATGGGAAGAACACATCAGTGCCACAGGTGCCAGCACAAGGGGCAGTACACAGAAACTTCGGCAAGCCTGGTTCTGCTCCATAACACCTTCCCTGTCAACCCTGAGACGATCATGGGTGACATTAGTCAATGGTGGGCAGGGTGAGAATGAAGTGAAGAAACCAGTGTTCTCCCTCTACCACAGCAATCATTGTATGAATAAGACGCGGGAGATGTTATTTTACCCCATCAAAAAGACTTTCAAACTACAAGGTAATTTTCTGGCGGGCAAGGACCATCTTTGTGTCTCCACAATAGTGGTAAGGTCTATAGTTATTTACCGGGATGGCTACTGCAAAAGGCTTGTGAGAGAAGTTTAAATTTCTTGGGGAAATGGTCCTGATACACCTGTTTCTGGTGGTAAGTAGGCAAAGGTGCATTCGAAAAGAGCTGGTCTGTTTCTCTTTATGTGTATGATATAGCAGAAGAAACACTGGGCTGGAGTAAAAGCTGCCTGCCTGAGTAAATGAGCAAAAACCTTTTCTCTGGGCCTTAGATTCCTTATCGACAACACTAGGGGCTTGACTAGGAGGCAATTTCTAAGATCTGTGTCACCTCAAACACCATTCTATATCATATGCATGACATGAACACAGGATAATGAAAACTGGCCTATTTCTCTCCACTAATCATAAAAATAGATACAATTTAAACCTGTTAATTGAGAAGAAAAGGACAATTCACCTGTGACCTCCACTGTTCACCTACATTTCCTATTTCAAAAGGAGACCTATTAGCTATACAGGGAACTGCTAACTAGAAATAAACTGAGATTGAAGTAGAGTTGCTCCACTAAGGACACATGGATCTCCAAAGCTGACAAGAATGTGGGGAAGTGGGAAAATGGTACTAGAAAAGGCACGACCTTCAACATAAATGACTGGAATATAAAGTGAAAGCATGTCCACGAAACACATTCATCAAGGCAAAGTGATGAAACACTTATGGTAGAAGACAGCCATGCGTCAGCGCCTGGCTGGACACCAGCTTCTCCTTAGCAGTGTCAATATACTCAAATGGATTTTTTTGTTTCTAGTATCAAAGCATTCTTTAGGCTACCTGGCTCCCTCCAAATTAAAAGTCTCAATTTTAAAACCTAACTGCAGCCAAAGCTGTCACTCCAAGCACCTCTCTGTAGGCTGCGGTAAAAATGGGGGGCAGTCCTTGGATACTTCATTTTTGACTCCAGGGGAGCCACAGGAAAACATGTGGTGATGAGCAGTCAATTCCTCTCGGTGAATCAGAGACTGTTCCAAGGGAAAGCTAAGACCAGAGGAACCTGGGGACTCTGCAAATGGGCTGGAGAAGAAGGCGGGAGGGAAGGGGAGGGGACCAGGAAACAGAAAGAGCTTTACAGGAGTCAGAAAGTCCGAACCCTCAGCTCATGTTTCAGGTGTGTAAAATGTGGCATCAGAACTCGGGGTCTCATTTTTGGCCCCCATGAAATGAGTAGCTGGATAAGCTGAGCTCCCGGTCCCCTTCAGCACTTCCTAAGACCACTCCCTCACTTCTACCCACTCCCTGGCCCCTGCCATCTTGTCCTCACCATAACTACAGTATGTACCTGTGACAACCAATTTACTTCCAGAATGGAGACAGAGACAGCTACATTGAAAAAAAAATCACTTTTACAAGGTAAGGCAAAATGTGTAAATAAAAGCGTCACTGTGGTGCTATGTATCACTCATCTTCAATCGCCCACCTCTGTGAGCAGGACATGGACAAGCAGGTTCCATCAAAGCCGGAACCACAAAGGGCTGCACAGAAAGGGGCAAGTCTCCATTAGCAGGAAGAACCCAGCTCCTCTCGGCACAGTGATCCATTTTAAGTCCCTGACACAGCAGCATAATTCATACAGCACCAGCCAATAAATCACTCCTCCCCTTCTGGTGAAGGACATTAGAGTCTGACCAAGGACATTAATTTGCACTTACACGAGCACTAAATAGCCTCTGAAGTCCTCAGGGTCACAGTAGCCATGTGCTGGGTGCTTCAAGACTGGAGTCAATTTCTACGAGAACTTAACCGTGCAGCCACCTTCCCTAGTCTGCGACAGTGCCCGATGGAGTTAGCACAGGTCAGCGTGCGCAGGGCCTCATAGCACTATTGCTACTGCAGGGGCCCATGCAGTTTGCTGGGTAGGGGAGGATAGACCCCTGGAGCTGGGGGTGGACACAGGTTCTTCAGGAGGTGGTGAGGGAGGAGACCAGTCCAACAGAAATAAAAAGCCGGGTGCAGAGAGGAGAACTAGACTGAGGGGCCTAACCCTGGACACTGGTTAGGTCTGGTGAGCAATGGGAAGTCCCTGGATGTTTGGAAGCTGAGCAGCACAGGGATAATGTGGGTACTGGGAGAAGAATGAAAGTGTTCGGCATGGTCTGAAAGAGGAAGGTAATGAGAAGGTTGTAAGAGGTAAGAGATGAAGCAATAGTGACTAAGGTTAGTTTATGCATTTATATGAGACTTCCTCCCCTAGTCACCAGCCAGGCTCCTCTCCCTCCACTTGTATCTCATCTAAACACCTAGGCATACCTGCAAAGCACCTGGACTGGTACAGATACTGCCCACTACCAGGACTACCTGACTTCTACACTTCCTGCTGTCACATCTCACCCTCAATTCTCTGGTGGGTGTGGCGAGGATACCTTTTTATTTAAACACAAAATGCCCATGACTCATCTATTTGCTTATCTCTCAGGCTACAAAACCAAGAGGTCAAAGACCACATTTCAAAACTAAGCTAGTGATTTTTGATGATGGGTGTGCCGTGTCATCACACTTACAGGAAGGCAAACAAGAGAATTACATGTGCAGCACACCACCAGTTGCTCACGCTCCAACAGATCCAAACGCCAACTCCATTCATTGCTGCAGGGTGACCTTGTCAAGTTAGTTACTGCCCCTACACCTCAGTTTCTCACTCTGGTAATAAGTACCATGACTGCCCACAGTTGTGATGAAGGTTAGAGACATTAACAGATACAAATATAGTTGGTGCAATGCCTGGCAAACAGTGTGCATTCATTGGAAATTAGGCCTCAAGGTCCATATCACTATACTCTTCCTTATTACCTGCCAATCAGACGTGTTCTCCCAAAAGTCTACTGCATTTTTTAACTTCTCTAATTTCCACACCTTCCGTAAATCATGCTTCTGAGTTCCAGGTAAACGCAGATCCCTTCAATTTCTGGGATCTCAACATATAAGTTCTCTGACTACCTATTGTCTACTGAGTGTTGGGTAATGAAGACACAGGCCAACAACTCTGCTCGCAGTTGAATTTTGTATATCATTGCCCCGTATTTCTTTTACTCTAGCAAGAGACCCAAAGTATGTGTTTTAATTCTTTCAAAAGCTCCTTTGAGAAGTGGGGAAAAAAGGTAAGTACACACAAAATTTTAGATATTACAAACTTTGAGAAAATTCACCCCTTACAAATTCCTGGCAAATGAGTATAAATTACCATGTTAACTTATTTCAAATTCATATATTTGCAGAATTTTTTTCAAAAAGTTAATTATACCACAGAACTGAGGCAAGTTATCCCTGTAAATCCTTATAGAAGTCCAAAGGTGTCGCTGTTTAACAACATACAGTCCACTCTCCAGTTCAAGTTTACACCAAGGTAACTAAAATGGCCCCGTTTTCTGCTTAACGCAGGTAAAAGGCACAATGAGATATCACTGCACTTCTAAGAATAGCCAAAATCCAAAACACAGATACCAAATGCTGGTGAGGATGATGTGGGGCAACAGAAAATCTCATTCATTGCTGGTGGGCATGTAAAATGGTACAGACACTTTGGAAGACAGTTTCTTAACAAAATTAAATATATTCTTACCATATGATCCAGCAATTGTGCTCCTTGGTATTTACCCAAATGAGCTAAAAACATACAACTACACAAAAACCTACACATAAATGTTTATAGCAGCTTTATTCATAACTTTGCCAAAACTTGGAAGCACTATAATGTCCTTCATTAGGTGAGATGAATAAACAAACTGTAGTACATACAGACAATGGAATATTATTCAGGAATAAAAAGAAATGAGCTATCAAGCCACAAAAAGACACAGAGAGCCCAGCTAGTGTGGCTCGGTGGTTGAGCATTCACCTATAAACAAGGTGGTCATGGTTAGATTTCTGGTTGGGGCACGTGCCTGGGGTTTCAGGCTGGATCCCTGGCAAGGGGCTTCTGGGGGGTGGGTGGTGAGCAGCCAATCGGTGATTCTCTCTCATCATTAATGTTTCTGTTTATCTCTCTCTCCCTTTCCCTTCCTCTCTGAAATGAATAAAAATATATTTAAAAAAAAGACAGAGAAACCTTAAAGGCATACTGCTAAGTGAGAGAAGCCAATCTGAAAAGGCTATAAAAGGTCTGATTCCAACTATATGGAGACAGTAAAAAGATCAGTGGTCATCAGGGGCTAGGGAGATGGGGAGGGAGGGATGAACAGGTGGGACACAGGGAATGTTTAAGGCAGGGGAGCTATTCTGTGTGATACTGTAATGGTGAATACTTGTCATTATATGTTTATCAAAACCCACAGAATATAAAACACAAAGTGAAACTTAATGTAAAGTATGGACAGTAGTTAATAAAATAATATTGGCTTATCAATTATAACAAATGTACTACATAAATGGAAGATAATAATATGAGAAACTGGGGAGAGGGAATACATAGGAGCTCTCTGTATTTCACTCTTGATTTTTCTGTAAACATAAAACTTTTTTTTTTTAAAGTGTAGCCCTAGCCAGCTTGGCACAGTGGTTGTAAGCATGTCAAACTCGTGGCTGGTGGGCTGCATTTATAAACAAGGCATGCGGCCCACTGGCCACGAGTTTGACATGCTTGGAGAGCATCAGCCCTTGGACTGAAGGGTCAATAGGTCTCTCTCACATCAATGTTTCTGTCTCTCCCTCTTCCTCTCTTTCTAAAAATTAATGGGAAAAATATCCTCAGATGAGGATTGGAAAAAAAGTCTATTCATTAAAATTAAAGCAAGAACAAAACCCAGGTAAAAGAATTATAGCTTCAGAGCTAAGAGGGACTTTAGTCATTAATTCAAAACACTCCAGTTCTGGGTAACTTCTTCTCTAAAACATGTAGTTATTTAGTCTCTAACTGCACAGTTTTGGTGACAAGTAGTTTATTTCCCAACTAATTCATTTTGTATCTCTAACTTCTGGAACATAGTACGGTAGATATTTGATAAATTTAGAAGGACAGCTCTAATTGTAAAAAAATTTATCTTATATGGAACCAAATCATGTTCCTAAAATTTCCCCTACTCGCTTACTCACAGAATATTAGGACCTAGAAAAGACTTCAGAGATCTTCCAATCTACCCCTTTCATTTTACTGAAGAGAAAACCAAGAGAAGGAGATGACCCGTTACACAATCCCAAATTACACGCATCAACCAACTAGCACATGTAACTTCTAAGATGAAGACTTACCGCTTAGGTTTGAAGACAACTTTCTGTCCTCCTTCAAGTATCAGTAAGGCTTTCAGTTGTGTCCCTTTGTAACCCACATCAGCTTTAATGATTTTTTTGGTGGCCATGGCATGCATGATTGCCCCCAGCTCTGGTGTCTCCTCAGGATACACTTCCCGGGGAACCACCCACTGGGCTGCAATCTCCCAGGGAGACTGCAAGGTGTGGTCCAGCTTGGATGCCAGCTCCACCCGCAAGCCAGCTATCATTCGGTGAAAAGCCCTCTGGTCCTCCCGGTTGGCAGCCGATGAATCTAAGTTGTCAATCAGGAAAACTTTGGTGAAGATAAAGATGACAAGGAGAATTGCTAACAACACGACTCGCTGCTTCAGCTTCATGTTGACCTCTTTCCTTCTCCCCAGACCCACTCTCTCTCACGTATCGGGAGAGCAGGTGGTGATGGTTAGCAAGGAGACTCCATGATTATACACACTGGTCCATTTCTTCACTGAAGCACCTCCCACAATTCCTGCAAGCCCAAGTATAAAGCAAAATTCAATCAGAAATCCTGTCCTTGCCCCTGAAACTTTTGCAAGCCTCAAATACATTACGCCTTGCTAATCATATGCTTGAGAAAACCTAATAATTTAAAATTAACTAGTCTGGGGAAAAACTTAATAGGTAAGAACTAGGTATAATTAAAATTTAAAAGCGAATACTCCTGTTTTATAAGATGCAGAGCCATCTAGGAGCCATTTGGACAGCTACAAATTCCTAAAAACCAAAACAATGAGGAAAAGCACACTTAAAGTAAAACATTAAGAATTGAGTAAATCTGCCCTGGCCAGTGTGGCTCGTGGTAGAGTATCAGCCCTCGAACCAAAGGGTCTTGGGGTTTGATTCCTAGTCAAGGGCTGAGTTGCAGGTTCACTCCCTCCCTAGTTGGGGTGTGTAAGGTAGGCAACCAATTCTCAAATCGATATCTCTATTTTTCTCTCTTCCTCCATCCCTCCCACTCTTTCACTCTTCATAGGAATCAAAAATATCCTCATGTGAGGATTAACAAAACAAAAAAAGAACTGTATAACTCAACTTTCATTTTTACCTTTCAAAATCCATAAAGTTTTGAATATCCAAACCACCAATATTTGGTAGTTTTCCAATTCTTCTCTTCCCTGAAGATAAGTTTTATGACACACGTAAGACAGGAACTCCTAAAAATGCCAATGGGAGTACAGAGGAGACTAATAACTCCTTCTCTGAATCCAAGTTCCCAGCAGTAATATCTGTCATATGATACGTGTCATATCTGATCATGTACTTACATTCAACACCCAAACACATATCTCTACTTAATCAGCCTTCCACTATTTTTCAAAATTAAATCTCTGTAAAATATGGATAATCAAATCTGGATAAGCAAAGAGAAAACATATCCCTATACCATATGGCTATGAGTAAAATATGACTGGACACTGAGAAAACCTGGTACTATAGCAACACGATTCAGTCTGGACTGGTCAAGCACCTAACAAAAACACTGATGCCACAAACATAAAGTGCTGCTTGCAGTTGGGGCCAACCACATTCAGTCAATTCTCAAGCTAAAATACTTCAGATACAAGATCTGTGTAAGGGTGTCAAGAACATACAATCCAGTCTCATTTGCAAGCTGACAGGTTGCTTTCTACCTCACTGGGCCATCTGAATCATGCACAAGCTTGCTCTCCATATGCTTACAGACAGCCCAGCATTGAGCTAACACAAAGATGACAAGAAGATAACAGGATGTCCCCTCATTCTCCAATTCATTTAACAACATAAACCATTAACCAAAGAAATAAAACCAATACAAAAGATAGGGCAAATGATTCTGCCTGAAACACATCCACCCCAACTGGAGACTGACTGTTCCGATAACAGCTGAAACACATCCTCAACAGCTGAAACACATCCTCAACAGTCTACTCGAGCAAGTGTGTTCTAAGAACCACTTTGAGGTGAGCCTGCTGACATGCAGTGTCTTCTTAGTGATTAACTAACTACTCTTTTCATGTTAGTTTTCAAGAAGTGGAAAAACCAGAGTCAAATTCAAGTTCTAATTATCTCCAGCCACCTGTTTTGTTTCATCATCATCATTTCCCAGGGAGTATGTAACACTATTAGCTGAAACAAAGGCAATTTAAGTGCATCCAAAATGTAACTGTGACAGTTACCAAGTTTGGTGTGACATTCAGTGAAACAGTTCCCTGTGATAACAGCAATGCTGTGAGAAAAGGTTGCAGACTTTTTGCTAGTCTCAACATGACCTGAACCACACAACTTCTTATTTGTCCAACAGTACACATTTCAGGCTGTAGTGATGAAAGGGAACATGGAAACCTCACTGTGTCAGCAATCGTTTCCTCAGCACCTCCAGGTGCAACTCCCTACAGCCCTGGTACAGTTTTAGAAAAGGTGTCGCGGTTCAAAAGCCTTTCACTTGCCATAAAACATTCTCAGAACTAAAGTCTGGTTAACCTATAAACTTCTAATGATGTCGCTCATTTCATTTATAGTAACAGAAATTCTCTCATGCTATATAAGCATATCGTATGTAAACGTTTAGAATAATGGTTAGGAATACTGAGGTGTTTTTTTTTTTAATTACCAATATAGAAAGTTCTAGCAGTTTCAAAATTCATACAAGAAATGCTGAAAGGTATCCTTTGAGAAGAGGATGAAGAAAAAGTAAAGATAAAAACTATGAACAACAAATACATATCTATCAACAAGTGAATCTAAAAATCAGTGAATAAAAAATCTGATGAACAGAATAAACTGGTGAATAGAATAGAATCAGAGGCATAGAAAGGGAGTGGACTGACAATTTTCGGGGGTAAAGGGTGTTGGGGGTGCGGGAAGACAATGGACAATAATCGTACATCTATGGATGAGGATGGGGGCGGTAAGGACAGAGGGCGGGGTGGGAACTGGGAGGAGGGGAGCTATGGGGGAAAAAAGAGGAACAAATGTAATGATCTGAACAATAAAGATAAAAAATAAAAATAAATAAAAAATAAAATAAAAAAACAAAATTCATACAAAACAAACTGTCCAATTCTGCAAATCTTAGTGTGTGCTCTTAAGTTCTGCAACCTTATTAACCTTTGGCAAAGGCCTTAGAAGAACACAGTCATCAATTCAGGGCTGCAAACAATTCATCCATTCTACTGGGATAGAAGTTTCTATCAAGTGAACTGAAGAGTTCAACTGTCAGATTATTTCACTATTTACCAGTGCAGATTAGCAGGTAGGGCAGGTTTTAAAAAAAGAGACGAAGCAAGTTTTCATGCTGAGATGTCATCAGATCCGGGTAGAGTAAGATCACACACAATTTGGCACTGTCCATCCCCACAGCCGCCAATTTAATTTAGTGCTGATCACTTTCTACTCCATCACTGAAAGAACAGCCTTCTGGGCCACCAGGTTCTCCAATCCAGACCAGATAACGCAGCAAAACCAGTTTTCTAATCACATACCACGTTTGATTTCCACAAATTCCTTAGCAAGACATTAAAGCCCACGACCCTACATGGCTTCAGCCAATCTACATGGCTAGGCACACTCTCCTCTCAGCTTCAACCTGAGTGTGTATCTACTGGCGTTGGCTATCCATAATCAGCTGTCCTCCATTTTTTGGCAATCTACTTCTCTACCTGTACTATTGCTACTGACATTTCAGAGAACTCAAAGATATTTAAGAAATCGACAATGTCGAGATTATAGTGGAATTTCTACAAAAGTTCTTAAGTCTGCCCTAGTTGGTTTGGCTCAGTGGATAGAGTGTTGGTTGGCCTGTGGACCGAAGAGTCCCAGGTTCAAATCTGGTCAAGGGCATGTACTTTGGTTGCAGGCTCCCCCCGCAACCCGGGCTCTGGTTGGGGCACGTGCAGGAGGCAACCAATCCATGTATTTCTCTCACATCAATGTTTATTTCTGTCTTTCCATCTTCTACTATCCCTAAAAATCAATGGAAAAATATCCTTGGGTGAGGATTAACCAAAAAAAGAAAAAGTTTATGAGTTTGCAAGACTCCTCTTCCAGAAAAAATGTATGATATGGATTAATTCTATCTTTTAATGATGGTGTACTTCATTCCTGTATCCTTGAGGGAGGGGTCCCAAGACAGACTTTCCATGGTATATTATCTTTTTTGAGATAGCAGCATACTATACCCTCTACAAACTAGGTTTCTAAGATCCCCATTTCAAGTATTTAGGAAATTAATGCAATATCATTGGGTATATTCCAAATTATTCATGAAAACTTCACCTGCATTCCCAGCTCTATTTCATGCCCTCACCTCCTCTTGTAAACGCCTCTAACAGTGTAACACTGCCCAGGTGTAGTATGGTCATTTAATGTTTCTGTTATGTGGAACAGAGCCCACTTCAAAGAACAAATAATCTCAAGGTAATAGCATAACAAAAAAAGTTAAATAAAAAAGAGGCAGTGCAAATGGTAGTCTTCACACTAAAAGTTGGCATAAACTCCCGGATGTTAGTTCTGGAAGGCAGACCTTTATAAGGAATTTTCCTACTGAACCTGGTTTCACTCTTGGCTCCATCACTCAAATGAGACTTGCTATTGAGGCTCTATTTACTTTCATTCTACACACACATCATCCTACGTGGATGATAAACTTAGGACTGTTAAGTTGTTTGGGAGAATAGTTGATAGATAACACAGAAGTGAGGTCCCAGTATAAAGTCTTCTGCTCAAGAATCTGATGTCTAGAGAAATATACAGAAAAACACATTGGTGCAGAGGTCTCTAAGTCATCGTGTGATAAAATTCAATGTGTGTGGCTACAGAGGAACATGAGAACAACTGGCCCAATACACTACTTTACCATGGGCTCCCAAGCTACCAGTGAGATTCCGAGCCTCATTTGTAGCAATGTCCCTTGAGTCTCCCTCTGGTCAAGTGACACCTCACACTACTTCTCCTAAGGTCACAGAGAAGAAATCCAAACCTTTGCTCAGATTAACTAAAAGTGAAAGCTTCAGTAATAACCTTTTTTTTGGTTTCCAATTCGATAGTCAAATCAAGTTCTTACCATATAAATGGAGCATAATATACCTTAAGAATGTAAAGTACCATAAGGAAAACGATCAGTATGAACATTTCAATGAGAGGGCTAATGACAAAGGCATTGTGGCAAAGGGGGTGAAATTTATAATATAACTAGTATGTGATCATATTTATTCACACAAGCTCCCTGCCCTAGATTCTAAGTAGGAATTACAAGGGCCCTTTTACAAATTTGGTATTTGGTAATTGTTGGTTTCAGCAAACCTCTGAAGGTTTTGTGAGCATAAGAAGTAAGACCTGAATTTAATTAAGAGTTTTTGATTGTCTTTGAAGATAGATACCAACAAACAATTCCTGCCATCAAATGGTGGAATCTTCCCCTGAATCTAAGCTAGCTTTGTAACTTGCTTTGACCAACAGAATGCTGTGGAAGTAACTTGGTTCTGGGCTTAGGCCCTAAGAGATCTAGCAGCTTCCACTTGGTACCAAACCACTATATAAAACAGCTTAGGCCAGACTCCTGAATGGTAAGAGACTTATAGGGAGAGGGACGCCTGGCCAGCCCCTAGCTCTTATGGCCACCCCAGCTGAGGTGCCAGACACAGAAGTGAAACCATCAAGGGCATTATAGTTCCAGTTAAAATGATAATTGAATACAGCCACACATGTGACCCCAGCCTATACCATGTGGGCAGAAAAACCAAACGGCTGAACCCAGCTGTCCTACATAATTATAAGAAGTAAATCACAGTCTTAAGCCACTAAATTTTAGGGTAGTTTGTAAAATCCAACATTCTCACATCTATTCTGTCCATATCAACTATTTTGGGGACCTTAATAATATGGGGAGGGGGAAACATTAAGTTTACTATTAAATAAAGATTGAACAAATTGTTAGGTCATATTTGTAAATTATTAATGCCTTATAGAATAGTAAACTCATTATGGAAGTAATATGCCATTTTGCTTTGTCACTGTAGATATTTAGCAAGATACATAATTAAGGACTCTTAAAGGTAACAAGAAAATACAGAATCTCCACTGGATCACTAAATCCATTGCCATACATTAGAGCAATTAAAGCTAGACTTACACACAAACTCACACAACTAGACATGCCCAGCTTATAAAGCCTAACCTTCATACTTCAGCCAAACCATAAATAAAAGCAAAAATCACAACCCATTAATGAAAAAAAAATTGAAGCACACACACTTTCACCTGGGCTAAGTCTGATATACTACTGCCCTTTTGTTTTGTAACTGGTAGTGATATTAGAGCACTGTGCTATATTATCAGCAGCAGCCCCCTAGAAATAAAGCAGTCTCTCCTGATGGTTAGTAGCAATTATTATAAGTAAAAGCAAGAGCACTCAGAACCTTTCCACTTAGCACTGTGTGCTTCTTTCTATCCAGGAAGTCAAAACCTCCAATACCAAATGGCATTGTTTATCATCTGAACAAAACCCAAGTACCTGTAGGAAGCCAGCCCTGCACTGCCACCAGCTGCCCACCACTACAGCATATTACACCCCCTTTTCAGCTTCAAATAGGAGTCTTCATCTAAAACAACAACTTATACCAAATAACATTAATTGGTATCTGCGTATAGTTTTCCTTTCCCAGCTAATTCTCCACTTAAGAAATGGCTTCTAAATTCACCTTTTCTAACTATACATCTAACTGTAACAGAGGGATTCAGAGTATATGCTCCGATTCTGGATGCCTGGCCTGCATGCCTGCTGTATCCCCTACTGCGAGACTTGTGAACGTGATTTAATGTCTAACCATTCTGGGCCTGTCTCCTCATAATGAAAAGTAAAATAAGAACACTATTACTTAACTCACAGAGTTGTTAAAAATGAATGACATTACCACATGCACTGTACTAAAATTAGTGCCTGGACAACGCATAGTAATTGCTTGTTAGTCATTATTACCATATCAACAACTCAAAGATGACTTCCTGAGAGGAGAAAGAATTACAAAGAAAATAACCCTCATTGGTTATAGTCTTCTGCGTTAGTCAGGAGCTAAATATACTTGTTCCATTACTTAGTTCAAGTAGTCTTACATCTCTGAACCAAATCCTTTCCTCAATTTGAGGAGCAGCTAAAACTGTAAGCAAGCAGGCATGTTCAGAGTGGACACTATGTGAAGCACTAGACTGGCTCCGTCACTCATGTGAACACCTGTTTCTCTCTTCTACAAAGTTCAATCCCACCACATTCATCTAAGTGAAACAGATGGGAAGCATGAACTTAATTCTATTTCACACACAAAAATGTTGAAAGAATGCCTTTCACAATATTCTTCAGTTTGGAAAATTAGCTGTTTTAAAGATGACAGCTTTGCATATCCTTAAGCTCATAAGCCTTAAGAATAATTTAAGCCCTAGCCAGTTTGGCTCAGTGGATAGAGTGTCAGCCTGCAGATGGAAGGGCCCCAGGTTCGATTCTAGTCAAGAGCAAGTACCTAGATTGCAGGCTCGATCCCTGGCACTGGTCAGGGCACAGAAGGCAACCAACCGATGTGTCTCTCTTACATCGATGTTTCTGTGTGTGTGTGTGTGTGTCTCCCTCCCACTCTATTAAAATCAATGAAAAAATATCCTCAAGTAAAAATTAACAACAAATAAAGAGTAAAGTTACAGGCATAGGAAATCTAATTCCCATAGAATTCAAATTGTTCTGAGTGCTAGCTTTTTCTCCCTGTTTTCACTTCTAATTAAACATGTATTCATCTCTGTAAACTCAGAATCCCTTAGGTGAAATCCTCTAACCATTCCTTGTGAATAAAGCCAACCTGAAATACTCACTGGGCATTACGAAGCATTAAGGTAGCCTTTCCTCCTGGGTGTGGGAGTAAAGCTGAAATAGGCAACAGTGCTTGTTCCCTCTTTGAAAAAAACTCAACGCCAGAAATCTGTCCCATTTAAACTTTGATTTAGGGCAACTCTCTAACCCTCTTCCTTGAAAATGGAAAAGAAAAAAATGTCTTTAGCTTATACTGCTAGTGAAATCTGTTCCTAAAAACCAACACAGGCAGTGTTCACTGATCTAGAAGCTCTGGAAATGCCTAGGAATTTGCATTCTGTTTCAAATGGGCCCAGAATAATGAACTTTCCTAAGTTTCAGGTATTTCACTGCTCTGTTATTAGTGTATAACTATTGAAGGCTTACTGTGGGATGCAACTCCTATATAGTGTGGAAATATCAAATTTCAGTTAATAGAACATTTTCCCTTAGATTTTCATGTTTTCCATCTTAACTGTTCAGTTCATTACAGTTCTCGGAAAGGTGTATAAACTTTATGCAACACTAACACTTCATATTTTTTAACCTTATGTTCTAGAGGGGTGTCAAGCTGTTTTACATTCAACTGCAGGAGGCAGAGTTATCTAGGTTGCCACTCCACAGATCAGAAGCTGCAAATTAAACAGAGGGCAGCAGGGACACTAACAACAGCAAAAGCACAGCTTTCGCACCTCTGAAAGAAGAGACAGATGGACTATAAAAAGCAGATTCAAGAATTCAAAAAGCAGACAGGGCTAACAACCCGCATATTTCAATCACCTCAAAGCCCTACTCCATTACTCTTAGTAATGGATGCCAGGAATGACCTTGAGTTGACAAAACAAAGGTTAAACTATACTGCTTAAAAAGCAAACAAAGCACATAATACACCATAAATTTTTTTTCCATAAAAACTACAGGTAAAGTTGGGTTTTTTTGCACATAATACCTTATTCTCTAACAGTAGTAGATAAATGAGGTACTGCTATATACATAGAGCATAAAGTCAGCATTTGAGAGAATGGAGTAATGCACTTCACTGCCTCACCTGTATTTGGTTCTATACACATTCATCATTTCACATTCCTTGACCTCCTTTTATAACGTATCCAAATTAATACCCTCTCCTCCTTACAGTTGTTACCTTTTCAGAAAGCACAGACCCCACCAAAGTACAAACATACACCAAAGCTTACTCTCTCTTTTCTACATCAACCTCCTTTTCTTATCTTACACTGAGATAACTGACACTCCCCACTCCCCCCAACCCCTACACCCCCGGGAGACATCAGGTCCAGAGCCAGGCCTTTCCTCTTTTAAGTTTGGGTAAGAAAGGTAAAATCATTGTTAGATCTTTGCATTATATTCTCTCCTATGCTCCTCTAGCAATCATATTGACATTATAAGTTGGTCAGAAGCTAATATTTAGTTGCAACATAAGGTCTCCTGTTCCATACCCCAGGTCTGTGCGAATGAATTCCTTGTCCTTGGGAGTAACATGGGCAGTTCAAGGAAGGACAAGAGAGAGAGGTGCAGCATAAAGAGCAGCTGGAGAAGCACTTCAGAGAGGGTTAAGTCTCCTCTCCCACCCCCAATATGAGGGACAAGAAGGTGGACAGTCACAGTCAATGTTACTCGCCACCACCAAGAGCTACAGGTTTTCTCTTATTACAAAAATATTGACTACCAATCTAACTTCTCAGTTTGCCTAGGTGGAGAAGGTGGAAGTAAAGTCTGTGAAGCTTCACCAGCCCGGAGCACCACAGGCTGCAGTGGCTATAATATCACATAATCACACAATCTGATTGATCTCAGAGCACCTCCAGCAGGTAACACCCTTTACAGATACCCACCTCTACCACATATTTTCAACAGGAATCTGAAACATATTTTTTTGGCTTTTGTTTTTAACATAGAAAGAGGAATGAAACAATTTGGTATATGCATTAGAATTTTCCCCTTTCTTCATACTGTTTTCCATTCACTCATTCAACTACCAAATATTTCCTGCACATCTCCTATATGCTAGATACAGTTAGGCACAGAGGGAATGCCTCCATTACCATCACTATTACAACAGACTGTAGTGCCTCACTGCAACTGTGCTTTCCACCGCATCTACAAAACCACCAGTATAGTCCCTGAGTGCCGTGACATCAGCTTCAGAAGACTATATCCTTTTTACTGTCTGCTATTATGGCCACAGAAAACAAAGACAGCCTTCTGATTCTGTTTGTGATCGCAGCATTCACCAAGAGACAACCACTGTGGTTAGTTACTACTGTAAAAAAGTTATCAATCCAACAGCTTAAGTATCTGGCTTCAGGGTTTACGCCACTGAAATGGCAGGTCACACAAAGTTTGGGAAGCTGAAGGCTGCCCAGCAAGTAAAGGAAAGAGAAACATTAAGGAATTCAAAATTCAGAAAAGATGAAGAGCAGAAGCTTTAAGGCTGCATGAAAGAGTTGGAGTCTACAAACGGAAATCCAGAGAACAGACTAAAAGTCAAGGAATCAGCAATTCAATATGAAATAAAGTTCTATGACATAAAGGATTAGATGACAGCCCTGGCCAGTGTGGCTCAGTTGGTTGGAGCGTTGTCTCGCACCCCAAAAGGTCTCGGGTTTGATTCCCCGTCAAGGCACACACCTAGGTTTCCAGGTTTAATTCCCATGTTTGGGAGGCAAAATGATTAATGTTTCTCCCTCTCTTCCTTCCTCTCTAAAAAAAAAAATCAATGAAGATGTCCTTGGGTAAGAATTTTTTAGAGAGGATTAGATAGGAACAATGATTTGTTTGTTCCCTAATTCAAAGTACCTAGAAAGAAAAGCAGAGCATGTGTTTTCAAGTTTTCACTCTTTAACCTATTCATAGCTATCATCCTACTGGTTCCAGAGAAACAAACATAGCAAACGAATGTTACATTTTCCCGAGCCACACTGAAGGGACGCTATGCGTCCCCATCACCTTTAACCTCCACCCATTCCTATCACCCCACTTTACAGCGAGGCTGAGAGTCTCAATTACCTGCTGGAGCCTTTTCACTCTTTGATAAGCACTTTCCAATACAGAAGGCCCGCTTGTGGACTGAGTGCATTGTATGGTTCCAGGGGCCAAAGTCCAACACCTCCGCAAACTCTAGAAGTTACTAGTGTAAAACAAAACGTTAACTGTAAATCCACCTTGGATTGGCTCTGAGTCTAGGTTAGTAATTTCGACTCTTGACACCTGCCTGGAGGGTAACAACACCCCGTACCTGGAGTGCCCTCGGGCTTAGCTCCACGGCCCTGGCTAAACTCAGGGAATGAGCCTAGGACGCGCATCAGCTCCAGGGGCACAGGCACTAACGCACAGCTCACGGGGAGCAGGAATAACCGGCGCACAGCCGCCTTCACCACGAGATTACACGTGTACCCAGTTCTCCTGGTTCACAGCCACAGGACCCACCATCCATTCCTACTTTCCTTTCCAGGGGAGGAATCAACCTCCGGAGAGACACGGTCTGGGTGGGCCCGATACTGACGCGTGGCCCTAGACTCCAGTCCAGCAGCGTGTCGGCGTCTCTCATTTCCCCAAATTAACCCCCTCAGCCACCCACGTGACGATACGGGCACGGAAGGACCGCGACCTCCGCAATGACCACCCGCGCTGGTGCTCCCCGCGCTCCCCCGGAGGCGGGCAGTGACAGCCGCCGGGTTAGAACTCAGCTCCCACCCACCCCCAGCGCCAAGGACGCAGCCCCACGCGCGCTCACACGCGCTCGGGGCACCGGTTCGGGCTCTCCCTTGAGGGTGGGGCCATCACACCCGGAAGTGCAAGCGCAAGCGCAACCCACTCGCGACCAGGACGACCGTACCATCCCCTGACATCGCTCCCGACCCAGGAGAACTCGGCCCCGGGCACAGCGACCCCGCCTCCCGCCCGGGGCCTGAGGGTCACTCGTGTTTCTCCGGCCACGAGGTGGGCCCAGGGGTGCACGATCCTCTTCGGGTCCCCGCCCCGCCGCCCCGCAACTGGCGCCCGAGGGGACATGAGGGCGGCACCGGTGCCAATCGCCTCAGGTGACCGTGTCCCGCACGAGGGCCAGTCACTAGGAGCACCCCCGGGGGCCCGAGGCGGCCCCAGGGAAGGCCGGCGCCTCAGGCCAGCCGAGGACACTCGGGCCGAGGCCACGTCCCATCAGCCGCCACGGCCCGCAGGACCCAGGGTGACGCGGCCCGGGCCGCCCTCCCTCCGGGACCGGTGGCGGCCCCTGGAGACCACTCGGGACATGGGTGCCGGGCCCCTCGGGGAGGAGCCCCGCCCCAGGCGGCCCCCTGCCCCGCGCCGCCCGCACTTTCCCGCCAGCACTGCCACGGGCAGCGCCGGGGCCACGGGTCACACAACCTCCGCCCCCCTTACGCTGCCCTCGAGCCGCTCACCTGCGGGGGCCCGAGGCTCGCTCCGAGGCCGCCCCGCGCCGCTGCCCCCTCCGCCCCCGCCACCTCCGGAGAGGGCCCGCCCCACGCAGCGCTCACGGGTCCCAGCCGCCAGCACCGCTGCCGCCACTGCGGCTCCCACCCGCCCCCGGCCCGGCCATTCCCCGGGCCCTCTCCCTGCGCTGAGCCGGCGGTCCCACCCCCACCCCCTGCCTCTCGGGCTCCCCGACCGTTGGTACTGTCCTAGCGTAACGCCTGCCTCTCGACCAATCCGAGGGCTCACTCCTCGAGGCCCCGCCCATGCCCTCCGGTGGGCGGGGCTACCGGCTCCGCTCGGGACCGCCCCCCTTAACCCTTTCAGCCCCGGGCCGGCCGCTGCCAGCCTGCTCTCCTGCTCCTGCCTGCCGCCAGCCCGCCTGCAGAAAGTGGCCTCTGGCTTCTCCGGCTTTCTCTTTCCTGGTTTCCCTAGGCAGGCCATGGACTGCAAGGTGGGGGCCCTCAGGTCAAGTTCCGTTCGTGGGAAGCAGTGTCCCTCCTCCTCTTGCCCTTGCAGGTTGCCTGCACTTCTGCCTGCCTAAATGCACCCCCTTACCCCAAAGAGACCGGCCTCCCCCGGGAGCTCCAATCGCTCTTCCTTTGGCCCAGAGCAGAGCTCCCTGCTACACTTGGTTGCATGTGACGAAACTGTGATTGCTTACTGCAGTATTAGTTGTTTACCCTCTGTCTCCTGCAGCGGACAGTAAGCCCCAAAGGGCTGGGCAGTTCTGAGTCCCTGGTGCTGGACACACCCTGCAGGCTCTCCGCAAACGGCCTGAAAGATTCTCCCTGCCCTTCAGCTGTTTCTCCTCCACCGACTCCACACAGAGCACCCACTGTGCAGTGCACCCACTGTGCAGTGCACCCACTGTGCAATGCACCCACTGTGCAATGCATCCGCGCTGTTATTCACCCTGCACTAAGCTTGGGCTGAGTGTTCCTGCCACTGAAATATCATTCATGTAGCAACACATCATGGTGTAAGGTGTGATGGGGAAGACAGAGCCTCCAGATGCTCCTTTCAGCCTACATAGTTCATTGAAGCCACAGAGAGTGGTGGAAAAAGTCCCCCTGACAGGCTGTGTCCCTTACCCTCTCAAGGGATCGGTTTCCTCATCCAGAAAATGGGAGTTAATCACAGTCCCTACTTCACAAGGTTGTTTAAGGACTAAGTGCAGAAATGTGAGCACTTTTCTCAGAAGATCCTAGAGATCCCTGACACCAGCCCCAGGCAATCCAGGTAGGGAGGCAGCCCTTCTGCCGAAAACAATGACTGAGGAGCACGCAGTCCAAGGCAGGGGAAGTTGTACCAGCCTTTTACTGACAGGTCAGCCCATGGAGGACTTAATTCTTGGCAGAAGGAGCTGGATGGTAATGAGTCTTCCTTATTTCTCTACACGGGAACACGGGTCGGCCTGCAGTCAGCTAATCTCTCTGAACCTTGTTCACTTAATGTCCAGATCATAAAGCAAAAGGGCACACCCACAGTTCCTCTAAGACACGTTACCCCAACAGTCTCTCCTCTCTTACCTGTAACTCTGACAAAGTAGGTGAGGCCTGTAGCCTGAGTTTGCTAGCGATCCCCCCTTTTAAGGATATCCCGAGAGGATGGGTTACGGTTTCTACTCCAGTGCTTAATTTCACATCCATCAAATCCTCTATTCACCCCACACGCTGCAGGACAGACACCTTCCCTCTTCTGGCCTCAGAGGAGAGCCCTGGGTTCAGGGCCTCTGAGTCAAAGGCTTTCAGACGGCAGGACTGTCCTGCCCCCGAGTGTCCCCTCCGCTAGGCCTTGTTACCCGGGCTCTCGGTGTGTACACACAGCACCAGCACAGTGCCGGACACTCCGGGATGTCAGTTTCTGCCCTCTTCTCCTGTGATGGGCCTATTTCCCAACCAATCAGCAGTCAATGTGGTCTAGGTATTGTGGGGGCTGCGATCGCTTGAGAAGGGGACTCTGCATTCAAGGAGTTAGCGTAATAGCACAGCAGGAAGAAGCTGCAAGGAATACGGGGGTGGAAGTTAATGCAGCACAGACTCTGTGATGACTGGAAGAATCCGGGTCTAGGAAGTTAGTGTGAGCTAGTACCACCAGCGAGGGAGGACAGGTGAGCAAAATCTGGGAGACAGGGACAATATGAACCAAAGGTAGGCAGTGTCAGGTGAACTTGAAGACAGACACACTCAGCAGATGATGCACGATGGGAAAGTTGTTCCTCCCTCCCTTCCTCCTTCTTATCTTTCCTCCCTCCCTTCCACCCTTCATTCAGTGAGTGTCTACCAAGGCCATGCATTGAGCTAGACCCAGGCCACGCAAAGACAAGGAAGGCCTGGCCCTCATCCTGAGACACAATCTAGTGTTGACAGACAGAATGGAAGGTCAGGCAGAGCCCCCGTTAGGAAGATCTGAGCATTTTGCTAAGACTTGCATGATGCCTCCTTCACAACTCATGTGATGCATTGTGCTCTAGCCATCCTTGCCTCATCTCCCCTCTTCCTTCTCCTTTCCTTGTTCCCAAACTGCAAGGCCCTTAAAGACTGGTCTGACTTCACCTCAGCATTACCTCCACCTGTGGAGTGCCTCATGCAGGGGACCCTCCTTGCATTGCGGTGTGGAAGTGCATCGAGTCCAAATCAGAGCGGGAATCTGGCTGCCCCCCTTCAGCCAAGGGCGATGCACACAGGTCCTCAAGCAGAGGACCCAGTGCAGAACCCTCCACAGCCTGCTGAATCCAATGGCCACTCCTCTGCCTGGCATTTCGAGGCCAGTCCACCTTTCCAGGCCCGTGATTGTGTTAGAGTCTTCCTCTGGAAACCCCACCTTACCCCACCTCTAACTCCACCTGTGAGAAACATTACATAGATCTCCAATGCCGTTTGCTCATGAAGCCTTTCCTCGCCTTCCTTCCTAACTGCGGTTTCTTTCCTGGGCTTCTGCGCCTCGGTACCTTGTTTGTTCCTCTCATAGGTGGTATGGTGTGTACTGACATCTTTGGGGATATGTCTGACCCCTGCCCCTGGACGGTAAGCACCGCAAGGCTGAGGACAGTGCTTTATTCATATCTGTATCTCGGTAGCCCTGACACTGTACTTGGCCCGGAGTAGACACTCCATACTCAGAAGTTTTAGGAGGGTAGGTCCCACAAACATGGGGAACTGGGAACTTTCACATTTCCTTCTTGGATCCTTCATCATGGTAAGCATTTTCCTTCAACTGTTTCAGAATTTCCAGTTTTCTGACAATTGGTTAAGTACTAGGATTCAGATAACAGTCCCGCAATAGGCAAGGTCTATGGTGAATATCGTCTCAAGATGCCTGCACACGCACACGCACACACACACACCCCCAAGAAAATACACCCATGATGAGGGATCCTGCTGAAACTAGTGAATTCTGCATCAAGAAAATTGAAGGGAGCAGGTACCACCAGGGGAGGAGGACAGGTGAGCCAAAGCTGGGTGGGAGGAGACTCATGCTGTTCCAAGGTGTAGGAGCCTGGGAGAAGGTGTAGGAGCACTAAGGATGTGTAGGTGGCTGAACTAAAGTCACAGCACCATTCACTGTGGTGCCTGTGTACCTGTTTAAAAGTAATCGGGCATTTCCCCACCAAATTGCGTCGTAACAGGAAGAAAGAAATCCAATAATGGTCTGACTTTGCAAAGTCTATCTGAGTTGTCTTGCACATTTTTGTTGTTGAAATGCCAGGCCCTCCATATTTGACGGAATCTGTCTCTACTCATCGTTTTTGGAAAAAACTCGTCTCCCGTGCTTTGGTATAAAAAGCGATATGACGAGTTCACTCGTTTCCCGCAAAATATGTGTTTAGTGACGTCAGTCAGTAGTAGGTAGGCTATTCTCAGGCAGTTCACTTCTTTACAAGTTGAGGACAGTATTGCTTATATAAAGACATTTGATTCTTGGGGCTCTTCCCAGTGCCTACTTGATACTCATGTGGCACGTTAAAGGGAGAGATAGCAGAGGATGGATTGCTCCCTGGTTACGTCTAGCAGGTGGTGGGGATGAAGTGGAGGAGGGGGGAGAAAAGGGTTATTGTCCAGGGATTGGAGAGTTGTTATCAGAATGTTGCTTTTAAAAAGTGCTTACAGGAGGAAACAAACCAACCTCAAACACACCAAAGGCAGTTCAATGCCTTCCTTTTAACGACCTCGAAGTGTAATCAAGGGGCATGCAAGGATGTACTGGCCTTGGATTTGGTCCAGTCGCCTCAAGTTGCTGATATAGAAACAGGTCCAGAGTTGAAGTTAACCTGCCCAGAGAAACACAATTGGTTAGCATAGGATCAGAACTAGAGATTGGATTCCAAGTCCAGTTCTTCCTCTTGATACCCATTGGATGGGCTCTCTGATACCCTAGGGTCACCTTCTCACCTCGCCCCCCGCCCTTATCAGAAAGGAGCCATGTCTCCCTGGCTCTGGCTAGTGATTAACTCAGCAGAAAGCATGGCTCTTACTATACGGGGCAGACACCTGGAGAGGGCACAGCCTCCTCATGAGCCAGGGCGGTGCCCTCTCTGGATCTCAGCTCTGGGAGCAGGTGGTGGCTGCTATTCTTGTATTCTAGAAAATTCTATTTACTTTTTACTAGTTAATCCCTCCTTACTCCAATCCACTGTTACCATTAATAATCCTTGGTACTGAACTTTCTCTGTTCAAATACTGATGAGTTTTTATTTCCTGATTAGATCCTGATGGATACAATCCTTTTCTGGTTAGCTTTCTGGTGTCTTTTTAAAAAGGTCTCTTTTTCCTTTGTTTAATTTTCTCTATTGTTATTATTTCAGTACAAAAAGCCCTGCCAGTCGACTCTCTCTCCTCTTTGCAAACTGAAACGTTATTTCTAACAATTTCACCCTCTTTAAGAAATCCTTCCTTGGAGCTTCCTGACTTTTGTGCCCTTCATGCCTGGTGTGCCTTCACATCACGTTGGAAATCTCCTTGGACTCTCCTGTGTGCATCGCAGCCAGCCAAGTGATCCTAAATTTTGTCATTTTTGTCTCCTCGTTCTTCCTGTCTTTGCAGGTGTATGCCTTTAAAAAATACCCTTTGAGGCCCTACTGACAGGTTTGGGTTTATGTTTCTTTAGTCTTGCTTTAAAGAAAATTAAAAAAAAAAGTTTTTTATTGATTTTTTTACAGAGAGGAAGGGAAAGGGATAGAGAGTTAGAAACATTGATGAGAGAGAAACATCGATCAGCTGCCTCCTGCACACCCACTTCTGGGGATGTGCCCGCAACCAAGGCACATGCCCTTGAATTGAACCTGGGACCTTTCAGTCCACAGGCCGACGCTCTATCCACTAAGCCAAACCAGTCAGGGCTTTAAAGCAAATTTTAATTAACTTGTTACCCTTTGTGAAGAGTCTATATTTTTTAATATCACTGCTAAGATTCTCATAAAGAAATGATTTTATTTAGGGAAAAGATTATTGTTTTAGTGAGGCTTGGGGAGGAACCAAAAAAAGCATCCATGTGTTTATTTGTTCTTTTACTACCATGTTTCCTTAAACTACTGGAACATTTCAAAAGCTTTTCGGTATTCTGTGCTGAGGATCTACTGTAATTTATTCAGCAGGTTTCCATTTGTTGGGCATTTAGGTTATTTGCATTCATTTGCCACTGAGAAATTTTTACAAGGGTCACGGGGCAGACCCGTGTAGCAGGCAGCTTGTCACATACACAGAACAGCTACACACTCAGAGGCTCTGGAGAGTCCACAAGCCACTGCATTTATCTTCTTTGATGCCCCACCCAGCTGCCAAGGGCAGAGCACCCTGCCTGCCTTCTCAGCTGGCTGCTAAGTGACCGCTTACCCAAGAAAAGATGAAGTTCATGATATTCAACTTGTCTTCAGTTTTTCTTTGTCCCCTTCTATATTTTGCATTTAACTCCCAATTTTGCCTTCAATATACGAAAAAAAAACCCCTATTACTGGTTTTACTTGCGTGCAACTAAATAGCATTGCTGATAAGTAATTTCATGCCTCTGTGTTAGCCTCATGCCACAACACACCATGTTTCTGTGCTCACTCTCCCAGCTAAACCAGTACGCTCACCCAGCACCATCTTCCGAGGAGAAATTAGGCCCTCACTTCTGGTGGGTGCCCTGCACCATCCTGGCTCATCGGCTTCAGCACGTGAGTGGGGGAGAGAAGCCTCCAGCATCTCCAGTTACAACACGCCCCCAATAATGACCTAGCGACACGGCAATAAACAGAGGCTACTCTGTGGAAAGCTTAAGTTCTGGAGAAACTTCCAAGGAAAGGGAAAAGAATTTGGACCCTTCAAGTCCTTACCCGCCTCCATCCACAAACACAGACTGGCAATTCACAAGTCAATGCAAGGTTTTCCACATCCAACGGGTTTGGAGGAATGAGAAAAAAAAAAAAAAGTCAGAAGTAAAGCCCGCTGTACAGTGCCTTTCCTTGTCCTTTGTGAAGCTCAAAAGAGCCGCAAGCAACCACATGCTCCTTCGGAGCTGAAACCAAACAGGGGCTGAGGCGCCCCAGGACAGTGCCCCTTTCATGGGTGTGGGGTGAAGACTGGGCTTATTCAGGGGACTTGCTGGGCTGTCAGACCACAGCCTTCCTGGGCGCTGCTAGAGAACGCCCTGGGCTGACCTCTAGAGGGCAGTCAGGGGTCCGCTTCCGAAGGGCCTTCGCGGAGGAGAAAGCCTGCACGTCCTTGAACCTGTCGCTCTAGTTAGGCTTTCCACCCACATTTCCCGAGATGGTGCCAGGCCCGGGAACAGGGCACCGGCCGATGAGACAGACACGCTCACCCAGAACCGTGAGACTCTTTCCCATGCCTCTGGCTCATATCACACACACCTACCCGCCGGCTGTTCCTGCCAGCTCAAACAGAAGGGGGCACGCGTTTGGTTAGAAGGGGATGGCCTGGGAAATGGCCCCAGGAGTTTCTTCTTCGCATGCACCCTAATGAATAAAGCAAACACTTCCAAAGATGCTCTTATTCATGTACCTAAGACTGAGAAAATACCAGCTTTCCATATTAAATATTTCACCACACTTAAAAATGTTTTTCTTATTTTCTTGTTATGTCGAGGTGGGGGAGGTGCTGGTGGGGGTTGTAGGAGGCAGCCTAAACCTCCCCTTCCCCCACTGACCCTCCCTCCCCCACCTGGCTGTCTCTAACCCGGCCCTACATTAGGCACCAAGAGTGGCATCCAATACTGTCCCTGCTGCGGAGGAGGTTACTGTGTCACGGGGAGTCAGCACACACATTTTAAAAAAATGCAATACAGCCCTAGCTGGTTTGGATCACTGGACAGAGCATCAGCCTGTGGACTCAAGGGTCCCAGGTTTGATTCCAGTCAAGGGCATGTACCTTGGTTGCGGGCACACCCCCAAGTGGGGAGTGTGCAGGAGGCAGCTGATCGATGCTTCTCTCTCATCAATGTTTCTAACTCGATCCCTCTCCCTTCCTCTCTGTAAAAAATCAATAAAATATATTTTTAAAAAATGCAATACAGGGTAATGAGTGCTGGGTAATGATCCACCTCCTGGATCATTCTGTCATTGTGTATTGAGCACCTACTGTGAGCCGGCCACAGTCCTGGGCCCTGAGAGTGAGAGAGTCCTTGTTCTCTGGACTCACAGCACAGGGAGACCCTAGGAGTAGAAGTTGCCTGATAAAACACAGGATGGCCAGCTAAATTGGAATTTCAGGAAATCAAAAGTTTTTAGTGTAAGTGTGTCTCCTGCAGTATTTTGCTTGACGATGTCTGCCAGCCCTTCTTAGAAGGATGCAAAGTGCCAGGGAACCCAGAGGGAGAAGGACTTCCTTCAGGTCCCTGCAGCGGCATCTCCTCGCCGAAGGCTCCATGACCATCCCTGCACCCTCTCGCCCTGCACCTGAGAGATTCTGCAATGATGGTGTGCACCTGTGTGTTTACCATCAGTCTCGCCGAGGAGGATGAAAGCTCCTCCCAGTCAGGGTCCTTTTCCATCCTATTTGTGGTCTTGGTTCCCAGCAAGTCATTGTGCAGTCACTGATTGTTGAATCAATGAATGTTCCCGGGGAGATGGGAGGAGGGCATGGGGATCAGGGAAGGCATCACAGGGGAGATGGCATTGGAGTAGGGGCTCAGAGAAGCACATGCACTGAGGAGTGACAGGACATGACCTTGTGGGGAATGGTGGGCACTCTGTATGACCAAGGCTAACCGACTGTGAGGGCCCTAACCCTGCAATTCTCTAAACAAGCGGTCGCTAACTGGTGGTCCGTGGACCACTGGTGGTCCATGAGGTCTGAAAGGTTGGTGACCACGGAGCTCACTCACTGGGAGGAGCCCTGGATGTAAGCAGTGACATGTTTTCCTCTGCGCCCTCTGCATTGGCCATGACCTCAGAGCAAATTCTCCCTTAGGGCATCGTGGGGTGGCTTGGCTGCTTCTGAGTGGTAATGTCTAAGGATAAAAGAGCAAACACACAGGGATGGGCAATGAGCGAATGGCGTTTCACAGGATAATTCCAAAGGCATGTGAACAGCAGGGTAAGAAATTAAGCTCCTGGTGTCTACTCTGAGCCAGGTCCTGTCTTATTCCTTGAAGGCCTCCACCATCGTCCTACCTGAGCTCAGAGGAGCGAAAACCAGGGTCCATGAGGAAGAGGCGGAGTTTTGGGGTCGGGTATTCTTTTATTAAAAACATTTAAATTTACATACAATACAAGCTACTCTTTTTTTTTTTGGTGTCAGTGTATGCGTTTTTATACACATACAAGATTTTTGTAGCCATCGCCTTAGACAGGATACAGAACAATTCCTTTACCCCCCAAAATTTCTCTCATGCTGCCCCTTTTGTATTCCAACCTTTCTCCCTTCCCTAAACTCTGGCAATGACTGATCTGTTGTCTCTTCTGATATTTTTGCCTTTTCCAGAGTGTCATATATACGAAATCATGTAGAGGGCTGTCTCTCTAGATGTAGTAGAGAAAGGAAAAACTCAAAATCCCATTCGCAATGAGGATGTCATGGAGACCACCAGGTGGGAACTGAGGTTAACACACCACAGAAAACATCAGCTGAAAGTTTCCCTCTTTACTGAAGCTTCAGTTCCCCCAAAGTCTGGGAGAACAAGGGAGTTCTTAAACACTATATAACCACCAAATAATCATAACAACATGGACTTTGAATAAGCTTGATTAACCATTCTAGCTTGGGGGCAGAGTGAAAAATGAACACCATCCAAGCACATTCCTTTAGTTCATTGATTTTTCAAACACTGATTCAGCACCCACTTTGAGTTAGGGATTGTTATACAGAAAGAAGGAGACATGGGCCCGTCCCCAAGAATTGTACGGCTTGGTGGAAACCAGTCAGCTTTAAACTCGAGATCACAGGTACATAAGTCTTGCCATTCTGGGTCAAAGATGTGCTGACAAAGAACTTTGTTGCCTTTCTTGTTGTCAGCCTCAGAGGTGATGTTTCTCTCCTGTCCCCGGTTGCTAATGGCCACCATGAAGCCTCAGAGTATTAAAGCAGCATTGGGTCTGAGCAGAGGGGGTAGAAGATGAAGCCCAGGGTCCTACAAAGATAGTTCTCTATCCTCTGGCCCTTACTCCTTTCGTCCATCTAAGTCAGTGGTTCTCAACCTTCTGGCCCTTTAAATACAGTTCCTCATGGTGTGATGACCCCCAACCAGAAAATTATTTTTGTTGCTACTTCATAACTGTAATGTTACTGTTATGAATCGTAATGTAAATATCTGATCTGCAGGATGGTCTTCGGCGACCCTGTGAAAGGGTCGTTCGACCGCCAAAGGGGTTGCGACCCACAGGTTGAGAACCGCTGACTAAGTGGAGCCCAGAGATCTAAGTGTCCCATCTGCTGCCCCATCCTCTCTTTTTAGGTCCCCTCACCCTCAACACACACAAAAGAAACCCCCAAAACACTCCTTCCCTCTTTAGAACAAAACCAAACCACTCAGCCTGTTTCATTTGGCCAACAAACACAAACTTCTGTTAAAAACAAGAAGACAGACCTGAAATGTTGCTGCTTATGCTAAGCCCGGTGTCACCAAACTGAGACTTAAATCATGACTCATTTCTCCCAGAAATGGGATCTTAAACCAGTCAGTCAGGAATCACCTGATCAGCTCTAGTTAGGTCATCTGCCTGACAGACACCTGCCGTTCCCCAAAGGAAAGTAATTTTGCAATAACCACTCCACTTTTTTTGGCCTAAATTCCTTGTTTCTGCTCCCTTCCGCCTATAAAGTCTTTCATTTCGTGCAGCTCCTCAGAGCACCTATCTGCTAGAATGAATGCTTGAATAAAGCCAGTAAGATCTTTAAAACAGACTCAGTCTAAATTTTTCTTTTTTTTACATTTTCATTTATATAAGCTCATGCAAGATAGGAGAAATGGCGTCTCCAGCATGGCAGACATTTCAGACACTCACACACTGAACTAGTATTTGGTGACTGACTGAATGAATCTACAGTATTTATGTTCCAACAGCTTTAAATCACACACCCACTTCCCCTCCCCGCCCTTATTCACTGCAGAGGTTCCAGTGTCTAAACCTGCTTTCTCCTTCACCATTTAAATAGATTTTCTCAAGTGCCATTAAATCTTTCCCGGGCACAGTGGCTTTCCTGGAGGATTCCGGGAGAGACGCGGCATGGCTAGAGGTGAGGCAGGACAACAGGCATTGTTCTGGTTCAACGTGTTTTCAGTGGTTTGCTTTCCTGCTCCCCAACACACCTGGGAAGCTTTTCATTCTGTCGTGCAACAAAAATATGTTGATATTTACCCTGTGCCAATCACTCTGCCGGAGGCTAGGGTACAGAAGTGAGCAAAACACAGTCCCATCTCAGGCCTTAAACCACGCAGCTCACAATGCAGAGAAGTAAGCGATGGAGTGGGAGTGTGGACGCACAGGCACAGGCACTAAGGCGGCGCGGGGTGGAGGCTTGTCAACTAGGCTTTTTTTTTCTTCTGGAAATTTCCAAACATACACAAATGTTGTGAGGACACTATAACACGCCCTCCCGTATCCTACTCTTGTCTGGATGCTCCCATGTCACCCAGCTTCGACGATGGGTAACAATATTCTGCCATTCTTATTTCAGCTGCTTCCTGCGATCCGTTTTCTTCTGGAGTATTGGACAACCAATCCCAGGCATCATCATTTTGCCCATTTTGGATTTCTCTGTGCAGCTCTATCAGATGAGGCATGCCCTATGGCAGTCTCAAATGGGGCAGGAAAGCTTCCTGGGGACAGTGGCACCTAAACTGAGGCCAGAGGAGTAGGGCTAGCAGGCAGATAAAAGAAACGGAGGAGGGATAGGAAAGGAAGGATGCAGTGGTGTGGCCAGAGCAAGGGGCAAGGTGAGGCAGGCCTGCAAAGCCAAGACAAATGATCACGCTTCACCCTCCGCCTGCTCTCCCCTGCGCACCCCCCCCCCCCCCCCCCCCCACACACACAGAAGAGCCGTGGCAGTTTTGAGCAGAGCATGATGGGACCAGGTTTGCCTTTTGGACAATAACTTGGCTGCATGGATTGTGGGCTGAGGTGGGAGAGATGGGTGTTTCAGAGACTAGAGGGGGCAGGGGGCTGGGTGTGAACTCTGTAACTCCCCAGCATTGCCTGTGCTGCATTTTTAAAAAATATATATTTTATTGATTTTTTACAGAGAGGAAGGGAGAGGGATAGAGAGTTAGAAACATCAATGAGAGAGAAACATTGATCAGCTGCTTCCTGCACACCCCCTACTGGGGATGTGCCTGCAACCAAGGTACATGCCCTTGACCGGAATCGAACCTGGGACCCTTGAGTCAGTAGGCCGACGCTCTATCCACTGAGCCAAACCGGTGAGGGCTCGTGTTGCATTTTTATTGTTACTGTTCAAACCTCAGCTTGGCTTCTTATAAAAGGAGTGGCTTTGACTTGGCAATAACTGTTGGGCTTTCCTGAGCCTCTCAGTCCTCATCTGTCCCAAGCACAGCATTTGCTTTACATGGGACCTTGATCACAGCGGCGATGAAGAGACAGAGCCTAAGTGAATCAAATGCTTCAGCTGCCTGGCTGTGCACCCACGCCTTCCTCCAGCCCAGATTGCAGCATTCAGGTCCCTTCCCTTCCAGAAAAGTCTGTGGTCAGAGAAAGAGCACAGAATTGGGGCTGGGAACCCGGAGACTAGAGAATTCAGTGCTCCACCTAACCTGGAATCTTTGAGAGAGGCAGCTCCACTGGTCACCCCCGTGCATGTTTCCAAATCTGCCTGCGGGCCTCTGCTCAGGCCCTTTCCCTCATCACCTGGGATGCAGGTGTGTTTATCCGCATTGCTAAGTGAGCACTCACCATGTTTGGGACCCTATTCCCTGTGCTCTGTGATCTGGGGGTCTGAGGATGGGTGAGAAACATCACTTGCCTCCCCTCAAAATCCTTCCTATTCTTTGAGCTCTTGCCTGTTCCCTCCATGGCACCTCTCATGCCCATGCTGAGCTCAGATAGATGGTCCAGAAGCCACAGTTCAATAACAGCACGGAGTTGAGGGCACTGATGGGGACAAGTCAGCAGATTCTGAGGGGGCCAGGTCCCTCCCCACGGGTCCTGTGATGTGAGTAGGGACAGAGCTGGGCTGCTCAGGGAGAGCCTGAAGAAGTCCTTTGGCTGAGGTCGAAGGGTCAGGGGACCACATTGGTGCCAACATGCCTCTCCTGCTGCTGCACCTCCACAAGTGGCCACACGGGGTCAGTGTCCTTTCATGCTTCAGTTGGCGCGGCTGAGTCCCACAGCACCTCCCTGCCCCCTTTCTGCAGCCTAATTGTGAAGAACTTCCCTCAGGCTGGGAGCCATGTGGCCCATTAGGCCAGAGGGACCCAGTGGACAGCGAGAAAGAAGATTGCATCTGTTTCAACAAGAGCAGCAGGGGCCCTGCCCAGCTGCTCGCACCGCTGGCTCCAGGCTAACTCAAACACAGAAAGCACTCATTTGGACCGACATAGGCTTGGCAGGAAGTTCTGCCAGGGCAGGGAAGGAGTCCGACGTATGCACGTTTAGGAAGACGGAGTGTCATGCCCGGGAGGAACATACGTTCTATTCTGTCAATTCCAACAAAGAGGAAAGTGAACGTGGTGTGCTTCTACTTGTACCCGCTGCATTACTAGGTCTATTCCTCACGGGAGAGGAGACCCTCCTGGCAGAGGAGAACTCTGACATCGGAGAGAGCCGAACCCTGCCCTTTCCATGTATGGCGACGGAAAGAATCTCCCACAAGCTAGCTTCTGACTGTGCGTTTTGAACCTTATTTCTCTTCCACTTGCCACCGACTGCCAGGGCCAGGTGTCTCAGGTCATGTTCATCCTGCACGGTGACCTTTGGAGGACAGTAGGGAGACTCTGAGAAGCCAGGTCTACACTGGGGAAAGGCGCTAGAAATGATTTTACTAGGAAGCGACGGCAAATCCCACATAGACATGCACTCTCAATGCGTTTCCTCTTAGCAGATGCTAAACATGCCCACAGCCACTCCAAACACGCCCAGCTGACCGAGGATTGCCAGTGGGGAGAGAATGTGGTCTTCACTGATTACAGTTAATATATCTCACTTTCCCAACTTGGATGAATTTTAAGCAATTGTTAACAGCTTCTCCCTTGAACCTGGAAGAGATCCTTGCAGGTGAGGGTTCCTGACGCCTAAGCTTCATGAGCTTCACAGCAAACCCCCCCTGGCCTAGGACCCCTCACTCTTTCCCCCTTCTCTCCTTCCTCCTGCCCCCAGGAACTGGTTTGCCTTCCTGGCTCCACTGCCCAGCTGTGTTGCTTCCGGGTGGAAGGTGGAAAGGTCTTAGTCCCAGCCCTCTTGGCCTTGCCCTTCCTTCTAGCGGACACACAGCGCTTCCACTGATTTGACAGCCAGAGGCTCAGACATAGGGAACAAAACAGGTTCTTCTAACAGGTCTTCACCTTCTTGCCACTTGGGTGCCCCCGAGAGACCAAGCCCCACACAGATGTTGATGGTGCAACTTCACCTGAGGTCAGAGGGCTGAAGGGAGTAATCACATTTCCAAGGAAGTCAGATTTGGGATCTCCTGGGGCTTTTATCCCTGGAGGTGGGGTAGAAGATCTAGGTTGGCAAGATGGGTAGAGCCTGGGCAGCTGGTGGCTGAGGTCACTGCCACCTGCCCTCTGGCCCCTTCAGACCCTGCCCTGAGTTGTTCCCTAGATGAGGCCAGTTGTCCCAAGGGCAGAGGCTGTGTCTTATTTATCTACTTGACCTCTGCACCTAGCATGGTTCTTAGGCTTTAGTTAGTGCTCAATGAGTGAATTTGAGGGGCAGAATGGAGCTGGCCACGGGGGAATATAAAGGAGCATTCTACAGACTCTGAGGCCAGGTCTAAAAAAATACTGGTTATCTAAATAAATAGGTAAGTGAACGAATGAGCAGTTGGGAAGGAGCTGGCAACTTGGAGGCAAAAATCTCTGGTCATCACAAGAGAAAAATGAGAACTCTTGGTTAAACAAGATGTATTGGAAGCCTATTACCTCTCCTCCCCCCCCAAACTCCACTTATGAAGTCTTATTAAAAAATTAAAAAGGTGTGAGTTCCCAGGGCCAAAGATAAGAGATGTCAACCACTGTTTAGAAGACGGAGTGGGATAAATGGAAGTGGCCTGTCGAAGTCGAGGAGGCTGCAGTTAGATGCCAGCTTCCTCCGAAGGTGGGAAGAGATGGGACGGAGAACCAGGGCCAGTGGGGACCCTCCTCCTCTCCCTTTCCCTCCCCTGGAAGCTCATTAGCTGCAGAAACAGACTAGGCAGACCAGGAGGATGGGGAGAGAGGCACACAGTGAAATCAGGGCCTGTGAGTGCAAGTCCCAGCCTGTGCCCTGAGACCTAGGCGCCCTCCTGCACTCCGTTCCAAGCAGCTAGGTGGCTGCCTTCTAGGTGGGAGATTGGAAGATTCTTCTCTAGAAAACCTGAGCAGTTCAAGAGAAAAGGCTTATAGCTTCTGAAATCTGGGTCCTCTCAACAAATAAGCAGGCCCACGCCTTGGCCTCACACTCAGAGAGGCCCCACCAACCACCCACAGGGAGCCCAGGGTCCCAGAATGGGGGACAATCACTAGTTAACACACACACACACACACACACACACTTTGCCTTCTGCTCATGTTTTAGGGGAAATGCTCAGAAAACACTATTTAAAGCAATCACCACTTTATTACATCTCCAAAGTAAGTAGAATTATTCTTATAGGACTGAGTTTTGAAGACCATACTTTTTAATGAAAAAGGCTTACAGCAACTCTGAATCACTAATATTATTCACATAGCTGTAGGTTTACGCTGAATGTAATGATCTAAATAAATTTTCACATAATTCAAGAATAGGGTGTTTACTATGCACTTGTTTTATTAAAAACAAGTTTAATGCAAATAAAATTTCTTACTGTTTATTCCTTGGGTGTCAAGAGTTTTTAATAACAGAAAAAAAAGCCCAGTGTATATATATATGCAATCTGATTTGGAATTTTACCTAGCAAAGCATTTTATGGGGGGGGGGAACCCACCCTGATTTTTTTCATCCTCCGGCTGGTCCTTTGGGATGAAAAGATTAGATTTTGTTCAGATTTTGCTTTTTTGGCTCATATGTTTTTTTTATCCATATCAGACAGCCCCCAACATTAAAGACAAACATCAAAATAAGCCCACAAAAATAAACAGAAAAAGAAGGGATCCAGGAAACAATAGTACAAGATGCTGAAGAAAATAAACAAATTATAATAATCTTCAGGAAGATCAAGATCCATTAAAAAAAAATAGAGGATTCTATATGTAAAGGAACAAACATCCAGAGAAAAAGAAGTAGCTCTTGGAAATGTAACATGATAGTCAAACTAAACTCAGTGTGTGTGTGTGGCGGGGGGGTAGGGAGTGATGAAATATGAACTTGTGGAACTCCCCCCAAAAGAGAGCAAAAAAAGACAGAGATGGAAAATAAGGAGGTCAAATACAGCAAAAAAGTTTCACTGGGAGAGACCAGAGAAATTGAGAACAAGGCACAATCAATAAACAAATGCAAGAACTATTTTCAGCCCCAAGGCCATAAATCACCAGCTGAGCAAACCCAAAAGACCAGCCGGAGGAAGAAAACAGACCCACATGGTGGTACTTCATCCTGGCTTGTCAGACCACCAAGCACCAAGAGGTGTGAGGCAGAGGAACAGTCACTGCAAAGACCAGCACTGACAGGAGATAAAAGGCAAGGAATGACACCTTCAAAAAAAATGGGGGCGATGCCTTCTGGCCCCAAATTCTGTTTGCAGCCAAACTTACTCCTGGGAGGGCAGGCTAAAGGCTCTGGTCGAGCACAACTTTAAGTTAATTTACCTCTCACTGTGCCCTTTTCTCAGGAAGCTCCTGGAGCAGGCGCTCCACACACAAAAAAAATGAAGAAATAGCCCGGGGGTGTGGCTCAGTGGTTAAGCATTGACCTATGAACCAGGAGGTCACAGTTCAATTCCCAGTCAGGGCACTTGCCCAGGTTTTGGGCTTCACCCCTAGTAGGGGGTGGGCAAGAGGCAGCCGATCAATGATTCTCTCTCTCATCATTGATGTTTTTATATATCTCTCCCTCTCTCTGAAATCAATAAAAACATGTTTTTAAGTGAGGGAGTAAATCAAGAAAGAGAAAGATAGGGGCTACAAGCAACTCAGGAGGAGGAATTTCCAGGAGACGGCGAAGGGACGGGCAGGACAGCAGCCCTGGGTGCTCTCAGGCCAAGGTGGGGCAGGAGCCGAGAGCGGGGACATGAGGCCAGAGAAAAACAAGTGTCCGTTACTCAGTGCCAGGTCCCAGAGGTGGGGGATTTTGGAGAAAAGTTAATGATAGGCACCTGGAGGGTCAAGCAAACAATGAAGGCAATTCTCAATATGGGTGGGCAGAAGGAAGAAGCCATGCGACTCAGTGAGGAGACCGAGCTGGGGACAGTATTTACCCAGTAATAATGCAAATACTGATTTAAAAAATACATTTTTATTGATTTCAGAGAGGAAGGGAGAGAGAGAGAAATATCAATGTTGAGAGAGAAACCATTCATCAGCTGCCTCCTGCGCACCCCCCAACTGAGGATCAAGCCCACAACCCCAGGCATGTGCCCTTGATCAGAGTGGAACCTGAGACCCTTCGGTCCACAGGCCAATGCTCTATCCACTGCACCAAACAGGCTAGGACGCAAATATTGATTTTTAAACATTGCCACCCATTACTGTGAGGTAGGGGCGTGGATGTGTGTGTGTGTGTGTGTGTGTGTGTATGTTGTGTGTGTGTGGCGGGTAAGATAAATCAATCCTTATTTTTCATGGTGGAAGTTAATACAGGATGTCTAAAATGAAAAAGAGACGAAGAATTAGCCTTTAAATATGGAGGTGAAAATTTTAAATCAGCTAAAAGATGTACAAGTGGTTGCCCCTGGGGCTGGGGCTTGGAGGGTGATAGGGGATGCAGATGGCTTTTGGTTTTTGTCAGAAGCCTTGAAGTACCATTAACTTTGAAAACCTACTTTTGCTTTTATTACACTAAACGCAAAAAATGGCAATTCCCCAAACCTCTGCCCTCCACAAGCCCTCTGCACTCAGAAACCAGGTTGCCATGAATCTAAGAAAGGGCTTCATGTCCCCCCTACAGCCCACCAGAGTTCCCCAAAGCAAAAGCACCCCCTCTGCTCCTTTGTAAGAGAAAGAAACCCAGCCGACAGCGTACCAGTGGGTCAAGCTCTGCGCCAATCCCCCCGCCTTCCTTCTAGTTGCTGGGCCCCTGCCAAGACTTGGTTCTTTGCCGAATCAAAGCAGTAAACCCTAAATCTCCTACCCCACCCCCCATCCCAGATCCAGCCAAACTGACTTCTCAGGATTTATTAAAACTGGAGGAATCTAACCTAGGAAGGGACATACGCACACACCTCGAGCCACAAGGCATCTTCACAATCCCTATTGTCCTCTGGAGAGAGCAGAATGGATGGGCTGCCCTGGGAGACCCAGCAGATGGGAAACTCATTACAGATGTGAGCCCCACAGTCGGAGGGACACTTGAAGGCCTGTGCATTTCAGGAGTTCAGGGGTATTCATGGGTTGCCTGGAAACCAGAGACCAAATAGGAAACAGGAAGCCCTAGGAGAGTGAGGCTTGAATACTTCAGCATCATTTCCAGAGTGAAGGCTGCGCGCCAATGCCTGAGGGCTGCCACTCTGGTCCTTACTTCTCTTCAGCCTCAAGCCCTCAGGACTTCTTCCACCTCCTCACTCTCCCACCCCCAACCTCACTTAGAGGTAGATGTAGGCTTCTTAAAGGGTCCATGTTAGAGTCTGCGTGCGTGTGTGCTCATGCTCACACACACACAGGCACATGCACACACGCACACGAGGTGAAGCCAATTTCTGGAAGTTTAACAGAAGTATCATCTCACACCTCCAGGTTTCCTGCAGCTGCAGGGGCCGCCTGTGCAGGGCACTGATTTACTGCTTCCATTTGTGTGTCCCTGGGTGAGGCTGGGTCTGAGTTCCTCCCAGAATTCAATGCGGGAGCCAAGTATGGCCAAGCTCGGAGAATACCTGGGACATGAGGGAGCCCAGAGCATGAAACACAAGCGTCTCCCAGCTGAACTCACCAACCCTGTCATTCTGTGCTGCAGACACAGGCCTGGCCTGTGAGTGTAAGTCCCTCCATTGGTTAGATAACTGTGCCCCTTACAGTCTGTGCGTCTGTCACTGCAAACGCCTGTGGAACCCTCTCCCTCCTCCTGCCTGAAGCTCTCCCTGGGGGCTCCAGTTCTTTGTGCTCACCCCTCCACCACACCCCACAGACCTTTGACTACCGTTCTCATTTGGCACCAGCACCTGCGCACTTGAACGTTTGGGAAGTGTGTGTGGTGTGAATTTCAGGGTCAGGCTAACCTTGCTTCCATCACTGATTAGACATGGAGCAACATAACCTCTCTTAGCCTTCGTCTCTTCCTCTACAAAAAAACATGGATGATCCTCTCCTTCGGTGATGTTGTGAGGACTGGGGGATATGAAATATCTGGGTCTTGAGTAGACAATTCTCCAAAGGAGACGTACAAATAGTCAACAAGCACATGAAAGGAAGCCCAATATCAATAGCCATTAGGGAAGTGAAAATGAAAACCACAATGAGATACCACTCCATTCCCACTACAATGGCTGTTAAGAAAAATGAGAAATAACAAGTGTTGACGAGGATGTGGACAAAATGGAACCCTCATACATCACTGGTGGGAATGGAAGATGTAAACTGCTGTCGAAAACAGTTTGGCAGTTCATCGGACAGTTAAACATGGAATTACACATGACCCAGCAATGCCACCTTAGCTATCTACCCCAAAGAATCAAAGCCTGACACTCAGACAAAAACTTGTACACGAATGTTCATAGCAGCAGTGCTCACAACAGCCAAAATGTGGAAACAACCCAAACGTCCTTCAACTGATGAACGGACAGTGTCCTATCCACACAGTGGAATCTTATTCAGCTACAGAGGAATGAACCTCTGATACATGCTACACCACGATGAACCTACTCAAAGTGAAGGAGGCCAGAAGCAAAAGTTCCTGTGTCATAGGGTTTCATTTATGTGAAACAAGATGAGGTAAATCCTCAGAAACAGAAAGCAGATGAATAGTTGGCTGGGGCTTGGGGGTTGGGGAGTGACTGCTCATATTGTACAGGGTTACGTTAAGTCAAGGAGGGAAGAGTGTCTAATCCTTCTGAAAATAGGGAAATTCTCAACATGCTTTTCCAATGGTCTTTTCAGGGGCCAGCTACTCTGGACTTAATTCTGATCAAGCACAAAAAAAACGGAAAGTAGAGATGGCAGAGCTTGTGAGCAGGTAAGTGTGCCATCGCAGATTGGTAAGCCATCATGACAACCAGACAGCCAGGGAGCACCAGGACTGGGACCTCAGAGTCTAGGTTAGCCATTGCTGCATAACCAACCCGCCCCAATCTTAGTGGCTCAACGAGAACCATTTACAAATGGGAGATCACGCCTCACACCCACTGAGATGTCTCCTCTCAAGGCAAACAACAAACCAAAGCCGAAATAACAGAAACAGGAAGCGTTGGAAGGATGTGGAGGAGCTGGGCCCTTGGGCATTGAGGGTGGGACTGTAAAATGGTGCAGCTGCTATGGAAAACAGTATGGGAGTTTCTCAGACAATTAAAAACAGAATTACTATATCATGCCGCATTCACACTTAATGGGTTTAGACCCAAAATAACTGAAAACGTGGAGATATATTTGCATACCCAGCAATATTATTCACAATATCCAGAAGGCAGGAGCAACCCGAGGGTCCATCAGTGGATGAATGGATAAAAAAACATGGTACATACATACAATAAAATATTGTTCAGCCTTAAAAAAAGGAAGAAAATTCGGACACATGCTACTTCAGGGAGGAACCTTGAAGACACTGTGCTACAGGAAATAAGCCAGTCACCAAAGGACAAATATTGTGTGATTCTACTTATGTGAGATACTTAAAATAATCAAAATCCAAAGGAGAGTGATGGTTGCCTGGGGCTGGGGGTGGGGGGAGGGTGAGGGTTGGGGGGAGTGGGGAATGGAGGTGGAGAGTGATGGTAGCACACAATGTGGAATGTACTTCATGCCACAGAACTGTACACTTTGGGGTTAAGGTGGTAAATTTTATGTTGTGTGTATTTTACTACAATTAAAAAGAAGTTTATATACAGCCCACCCAAACCTAGAGGTTGGAGAGAGGTCAGGCTTAGCCTGGACTCAGGGAGGGTGGGGGAACACAGGCCGTGAGCACTGGGAGGTGAGTTGCTGGGCCATTTTTGTAGACTAGCTGTCAGACTCAGTGTTTCCAGAACTGGGGTCTATGGCCTCTTCCATTCTCCTCTACCTTCATGTCTGGCTGCTCGGTCTACCCCCTCTTCTTAGGTTCCTCATCATTTTATTTTTTAAATTAGCAATAATTGTGCCTCAGATAAAACCTTATTGGCTATGATACTGCCACTGCGCAAAGCTGGGTTCCTCATCTTGAGGAGTGGCCCAACCAGCCAGCCCCCTAATACTGAACCTGAACTCTTCCCCGACCTTTTCTCCCTTCTCTGTTCCTCCCCCACGTTCTCTGCCACCAAATACCCTGCCTGTTCTTCAGCCTAAAAGCCTCCACTCTTCCCCAGCCCACTGTCACCGTCTTTCTCCAGGCCACTGTCACCCCATCTGTGAGCTCCCACCAGCACCCCTCTATCCCAGACTCTCCTCCGCAGTCCCTTCAGAGGGAGCAAGTCACCCTAAGTGGGTTCCACCCTTCCTGCCTGAAGTGCTCCCCAGCTCCCTGGGTCCTCTCAGGGTACAGGCCAAGCTCCTGCGCGAGGGACACCAGTCACCTTCCCTGGCCACCCAAGCGAAGTGGCACCTGAGACGTTGCACGCCAGGGTTCATTTTTCTTCCCAGCCCTTCTAACCGCTGTTTCCTTATTTGTCCTGCTCCTCCCTGACTCCTCTTCTCCTTGTGTCTGCTTCTTGTGTATTTCTCACACTTGTAGCTATTTACATGTGTCCCCTCTCCTTACGTATGGAATTATTACTGATCTTGACTGTTTTAGATCTAAAAAAAAAAAAAAAAAAAAAAAGAGGCCATTTCATATGGTCCCAGCCGTTAGCTTATGGGCTGTTCATGAGTGCATCCTGGCGTCCTCACACCTGGCAGAGTCTTAACCAATCAGTCTCACGCATCACGTCTTGGGAAAGGATTTCAGGAAGTCCAGAGGACAGGCAGGCACGGCCCCCGAGATGTGAAAAAGAAGTAGGATGCTCGAAGTGGAAATTCCGAGTATGAAACCAAGAATAACCTCAGTGAGGATGAGACACGTGTCTACAGAAATGGAACAGGGTGCTCTTTGTAAAAGGACACACATCTGTTCTGGGATGAGGGATGGAGAAACGAGCATGAGCACGAGAGAAAGGCAAGAACACTTTCTGAACAGGCTCAGGAAAGTGAAAGCTGAGCTTCGCAAAAAAAAAAAAAAAAAGCTTTTGTCTGCTTGGTTTTTGTTTATCATTGTTTGTCTATTTGTTTCCTATTATTGCCACAAATTTAGTGGCATTAAAAAATACACACACAAATTAATCATCTTATGAGGTCAGACATCTGACCGAGGTTTCATTGGACTAGAACCAAGGTGCCTAAAGGGTGTCTTTCTGTAGGCGTTCAGGGCGAATCGTCTCCTTGCCTTTCCCACCATCTAGAGGGCGCTCACATTCCCTGGCTCATGCCCCCTCCCTCCATCTTCAAAGCCAGCAACGGCTGGTGGGGCCCTGCTCATATCACATCACTGGCCTCTTCTGCTTTCTCTCCCTCTTTTAAGAACTCTTGTAATAACACTGGGACGATATGGAATCCTCTCCCTGTGTTAGGGCAGCTGGTTAACCACCCGAATTCCATCTACGTCTTTGTTGTCATGTAACATAACACATTCAGGTTCTGAGGATTAGCACGTGAGCATCTCTGGGGGCCATTCTGCGTGTCACAGGCTTTTTGTTTGTTTGGAAGGTTAATAAGAAAGGTGAATAAGAAGGGGCAGATGCCCTGCTTGGGGAAGGCAATAAATGTTAGTGGACGTCAGAGCTCACTCAGATGCTATCCGCTCCATAAAGGGGAAGGCGAACCATTGGAAGAGGAAATTGCAGCCTGCCATCGGGCGAGGTGTTGCAGACAAGAATCTTGGTTCCCCAGTTCAAGTGGATAAGAAAGGTCACCTTTCCTCTCTCTTCTTCCAATTGACATCAACTTGACTCCAAGTTCCTACCCTGCCACCTTGGCAGGAAACTCAACATAAATTATCACCAACGCTCCTCCTTTCCTCAGAATACAGGGGCTGCAGTTCTGGACAATCAATCAATCAATCAATCATCATCATCATCAGCAGCAGCAGCAGCATAGCACTATGGGCCAGGCACAGCTTTGAACACACATCTGTGAACTCATTTGAACCCTCATAACAATTCTGAGACAAGTAACATAAATGTCCCCATTGACAGATGAAGGAACAGGACCCAGAGAGGTTCAGGAACTTTCCAAGGTCACATCGCTGTAGGTCATTTTGGTTGTGGCTGACACCCTCCTTGCCTAAACTCAGAGTGGCCCCTTGAAGTTTCTGTTTCAAAGCCACATTTGGGGTATGGGAATCATTGCTGGGATGGGGCACCCTGGCCCCTGTGCCTAGCCTTTCCAAGGTCACCATGCAGCCAGCTATTAACCTCCCCATGCCTATCTGTAGGATGGCGGTATTGCTTTCATGGGGTTACTGTGATGCAGGTCATAACACTGCCACTGTGGGACTAAGGAGTTAGGTCTTGCGCTCTGTGGCTGAGGGTAGAGAGGGTAGGTTTGTTAGGAGGGAGTGGAGAAATGTCTTTTTGAGGGAGCGGGGGCTGTGTCTAATTTAATCCAGGTGGGAAGCAAGAGCAAGAAGAGACACTTCTTTCCAAAACACTTCAAATTAACAACGCTCCCTGCCCTGTACCCTCCCCGCACAGGACCAGCACGAAGACACCCTGACTCACAGCCAGAGCCCTTGCCCAACACTGTGGCTCCAGCAGATGCAGAGGCAGCTGGAGACCAGCAGGGCTGTCTGTCAGCTGTTTCAGGAGGTGACAAACAAACCTGCCCAGAAACAGCTCCACTGTCCTCCCCTGGCTCCTCACCCCGCCCCCCCACCCTGCATGCCTCCCTCCTCCTGAAGCACACCACGCTTGCACCGGCTGTCCCTCCACCCCGACAGTCTTCCTCCACGTATCTGTGTGGCTCACTCACTCTCTCACCTCCTTTAACTCTTAGCTCAAATGTCACCTCTCAGCCTTGGCCCTCAATAACTATTTGAATAAATAAAGGAATCATCAATGGATCCTTTTGTTGCCTTCATACTAGTAAAGTCCTGAGTTAAAGAACTCCTCTCTAGGCATTGATGTAATAATAATCACAGCTATTATTTTCTTGAGTGCCAAACACTTAAAAGTTTATGAGACAGCTCTGAACATTTTACATGCACTTACCCATTTAATTATCAATAATTTAAGAGTTAATTATTGAGAGCTGTTATGATTCCCATTGATCTGATGGGGAACCTGCGGCCCAGGGAGGTTAAGACCAGACCCACTGGTCTCCATTTGACTTTTAGTTAACATTCTGGGGCTCACAGAGGATGAGCCCAAGCAGGCAGCCCCTAAAGATCACACTCAGGGCGCGCGAGCTGGCCACGGGAACCCCTGCCATCATTTCCTCACCTAGACCCAGTCTCCGGGGTGACGGAGGTAGGAACCTGTGCTCAGAACCAGGGAGGGGCAGGCAGGTTGCTAAGCTGCCTCACTAGGTGAGCAGTCACTGGGATGACTCCACGCCTGGTTCACATCTCAGGAAGTTTTTAAATGGTTTGGCTGCCAGGAAAACTCCCCCAAGTATGCTTTAGGGGAGAAACACCCAATGATATAAATAAATTCCAACCCTCCTCCTTACCCTTTAATTTTTCAATCCATGTATATTCTTTGCAAAAACTCAATCCGTATGTTCCTCAGCTTTTATACATTAAAATGTTTCCTAGGGAGTATCCAACTTCCCCAAACCTCAGGGCTCCCCCCACTTCCCCTGTGTTCTGCATCACCCCATCTCTCCCAACACTTTACAAACAGCAATTCCGTTCCAGCAAGAGCAAACCTTGGGGGATGCCTGAATGGCTCTGAGCCACTGAGATGCCTATGGGGCACCCCAGGGCCTGCCACCTTCCAGCCTCACGGTCAGACAGGCTGCCTGGCTTCCTGGGTGTCCCATGCCCAGAGCGTCGCATCTGGAACAGGGGAGGCAGTTTGCAGGGCCTCAGCGTCTCGTTATGCATTTGGAGACAAGACAGCCAGACAGGACGGACTTATGTGAACCAGATGGAGCCTTGGCCACGCGTCTGACAGCGCTGCCCACTCCTGGTGGCGGCTTTTCATCGGGCGGCTGGGGACAAGGGAGAGGAGAGGGGAGCGTGCGGCGTGGCAGGGCTGGAGAGCCGTCTGCCCTGGGGCTGAGCCAAGCTCTCGTGGTGGAAGTGATAATTACTAATGCCTAACATTGTGTAACACTTCATAGTTTAAGAAATGCTGTCAGCAGTGTGATGTAGCCAGTTTTTTATTGTTGTTTTTTTTTTTTTTGAGCCAAGACACTCCAATTGGGATTCTTTGTCCCAGCTGCGCAACCCTGGGAAAGCCACCTCGCCTCCGAGCCTCGACTTACTCCTTTGTGAGATGAAGACAAAAACGACTCCCGCCTCACACGCTAGTTGTGAGCCTCCTGAGAAAATGCCGGCGAACACACATGCAAATTGCGAAGCACTAGCAGCTGGAGGGGCCTGTGGGGGGGTCAACACCTCATCTCAAGTCCTGGTGCTCAGGAGCCTGCCCTGCCCGCGGATGGCATGGGTTTTCAGGTTCCCGGGTTTTCTTGTCTACAAAAGGAAGTTGGTGCATGCTCTGGCCTACCTTCCTGTCCTGGACGCTCCCGGTCGCCAGCAACACCTGTGAGTCCCAGGATTCTGGACGCCAGGAGGGCCGGTGGAGCCCCCGGGGAGGACTCGTCCTAAGGGAAGAGAGGGGAGAAGGCGGCTTGGGGTGGCTGTGTGAGGAGAGGGGCGGCCTCCCAGCAGGAAGGCCAATAGACTGGAGATGCAGGTGTGCGATCAGATGGGAAGGGCAGGCCACGCACAGCGACCCAGGTCCTCTCTTGGCCTCTGGGAAAGCCTGGCAGTGCCTGGGGCTGGGAGAAAGGCACTTGGGGCAGGAGCAGTGCACAGTGCGATCGTGGCCCCCCACTGATTCACCACCCCCCAAGGACTCCCAGCATTCTGGTGCCTAGAAGGGGTTCCCCCAATTGCCGGCGGAGGCGGAGAGAGCAGCACTGCTCACCCTGTGACCAAGAAGCTACTGGGATCATGTGCGTGGGAGGCAGGACCACCAGGATGAGGCCTGAGCTCCTTAACCCGGCCCATGAGGCGTGAGCACGCCCCCCAAAATTCCCCTGCACCACTGAGTCCCCCCACTCACAGCCCGAGCCTCTGCCCCGTCGGCTCTCCTGCTGACCGGTCCCCTCCTCACCCTTTCCTCTGAGCCCCACACCAATTCCTCTTTGCTTTTCAGGGCCCAGCAGAGTGCTTCATAAATGTTGGTGGAAAACATGTGTGAAAAAATAAGTGGAGAGCACGAGGGACTCACCCGGGACCCCCCCAATATTCAAACCAAGGCCCAAACCCCGTCTCCAGCATCAGCTGCGTTTGGAGCTCCCGCCCCTCTCTCTCCCGGGTTCCTGTGGTTGCTCCCAGAGGGGTGAGGCCACAGACAAACGCCCCCACAACCCCTGTCCAGCCAGTACACTCACCTCGCCGGCCGCCGGGGCTGCCTGCCCATCGCAGGGACTTTGGCTCCGCAGCTGTCATGGCACTGCCGGCCATGCCTGTCTCTGAGCCCACCGGGCCCTCCTCCTGAGCAGGAATAAACCTGACCAAGCCGCCAGAGCAGCGCCAGCGCAATGCGAGCCTCTTATGCAGCTGCCTCCAGGTGAGGCGTGTTTCTGCTGCACATTAGGATCACCTGGGGAGCGTTGAAAACCACCAACACGCGGGTTCCCCCCACAGCAACTATGTCAGAGCTGCTGGGGATGGGGCACAGGCTTCAGTGCCCATTAAACGTCCCGGGTGACTCCAAGGTGCAGCCAAGTTTGAAATGAAGTGATGGAGGGAACTTGGAAGAAATCCCAATGGCCCAGCTTCAAGCAGAAGAACCATTCGACTCGGGTGCTGGGCTGCCTGGGGTTTGTTTGCTCCAGGTGGTCCCACTGTGCACCGGATGGAAACCTCTGACTAGGCCCAGAGCCTTCGTTTTGCTCCTAAGGAGTCTGCAGCCCAGAGCGGTCAAGTTACTTGCCTGAGACATGTGATACCGGGTGGGACCAGGATGTGAATCCAGCTCCAGGAGCCTGGGTCCTAGTCCAGTGCCTTTCCCGCCACAGAGGGTACACGACACACAAGGAGACACGGTCCAGCCACTCGTTTCACAGTGCAGGCGCCAGGTCGGCACGCGTGGCCAAAAGAGGTGCAAGGTCATCCTGACTTTGGTCAGAACGCTTGCATGGGGCACACTCTCCTCCCCTGACCTTTATCAAACCCAAAGGGCAAAGTCCCGAGAGACTGACTCCATTTCATGGGCACGAGTTAGAGGTTTTGTGATACTAAGACTGACTCCGAAGGGGATGACAAGACGTGGGCTAGTTCACAGTAAAAATCTAGAAGAACAAACCATACCCAGGGAGGTTTTCTGGGCCGCACAGACCCTGGAATGATGCCTCTTGCTGTTTCACATCACTCTTTCTGTCTCTCCCGTCATGTGGTTCAGTGGGAGCATCATGGGCCCTGGGTTCCCCTCCAGACCCACTAACAAATGCTGGAAACCAATACTTACTGAGTGCCTGCCATGTGCAGGCACTGTGCTTTCATGTCCTTGGCCTACCAGTCAGGTTGGGATCATTAAGCGCCCATTTCACAGATGAGAAAACTAAGCATGGGGAGTTTAATAGCTTGCTGCAGATCACCTGGGCAGTAAAGGGATGGCACTGAGGTCTAAACCCAGGTTGCAAGTCTGTGCTTTCTCTGCACCATGAGCCTCGCACAGGTCACTTCTATTACCTCTGAGCTCTTCTTCCTGTGTCAGAATTCTCGTCTTTTGAGATCTCGGTGATTTGCTTCCTGCCCTTGTCACCCACGCTGCAGCCCGAACTGAGCCGGATCTGCCTGTCCTCTCCATGGGGCCATCTCTCATTTTCCTCTTGACCCCCGGGGAACAGGGCCCCTGGGAGGAGCCCAGGAAAGAGTGGTGAGGAGACACACCAGGTGTTAGGACAGCGGAGACCTTGCCTCTCCCCAGGACCTCGCCTCCTAGAGTCTCCTCTGCAGGAGGTCTCCTCTCAAGAGACTCCTTTTACCCCACATCACCAGGCGGAAGGTAGTCACAAGCTGTGAACAGCTTGACATGAACTCACTTGGAATGGGACAGTGGACTGGCACTGTAATTCTATGTGACATTTTTATTATTAACTTTACAATAAAATTAAAGGAATTTGGAGGAAAAACACTCTGGTGCACAATCCTACCTACTCTTCTTACACAATTGTTTTTACTCGTGACTCTTTCCAATCTTTAGTCAGAGCAAGACAATTTTCTACTTAGTTCTAATCAGTATTTATAAATCATTTTGTGTGCCGCGTATTTCCCACAGAACTAACTTATAACATGTTTCCATACCGTCATCTTCTCGTTGATCCATTCAAGTGTCTGCAGTCTTCTAGCGCCATAAATTACTCCTCCATAGTTGAAGATTGGGGTTACTTTATAATGTGTCCACACAGGAATCCAGGGGTCATGCGTGGCAGTGGGACTGGAAGGGTTGGGAGATGGAGGAGAGAAAGTGGAGGAAGATCCCCTTTGGCCTCAGCTATGTCTGCACCAGCCAAGCTCATGAAGAAGTCTTCCTGGACGCCACTGTAGAGATAATTGAGTCAAAGGCACCGTTAGCGATTCTCATAGCCCCTCTGGCCCTGAAACCTTGGCCCTCTTCCCTGCTTCATTTGTAAAACTTGACCACAAGGAACTCTACTTATCTAGAGCTGATGAATGTGCATGTGTGTGAGGGTCGGGGTGGGGCGATGCTGGCTTGGGTCTATTCGTAAGTACCATGTGCGGATACTAAATGCTCCATGTAAATGACCTTGTATCCTCTCACACGATGAAGTCGGTGTTTGATGGAGGGGGCCCGAGGCTCAGGAAGGCGTACTCTCTCTAGGTGCTAGCAGGTGGTAATCTCAGATGCTCATGCATGCATGCCAGATTCACACCACTCCCCTCTCTGGAGAGCAGGAAGTCTTAACTCAGCAAAAACTGCCATTTCTCAGCAGCCTCAGGAAGCAGCTGGAACTATAGCCCTACCCCAACTCAGAGAGGAAAAGAGACTGGGGTGGCAGTGAGGTGACAACGAGGAAAGAGGCAAAAGCTCCTGGGAGAACGGAAGAAAGCAAAGGGATCTTTTTCTCTGAACACCCAAGAGGGCTCCTACCTCCTCCCACTTGTATCTATCATGTTTAATGTGCATGTTTTTCAAGAAGCTGTTGGAAGGCAGGGTCTGGGTCACACTCTCTTTTTTTTTGTTAATCCTCACCTGGGATATTTTTTCAATTCATTTTCAGAGAGAGTGGAAAGGGTGGGGGGGAGGAGAGAGAGATATAGCCATGTGAAAGAGACACATTGATTAATTGCTTCCTCCAGGTACCCCAGGTACCCAAGTTGGGGGTGAGGATTGAACCTGCAACCTATGTATGTGCCCTTGACCAGGAATCCAACCTGAGATCCTTCATGTGTGGGTTAACACGCTAACCATTGAACACACCTGTTGGGAATCACACTCTATTTTGATCTTGAGAACCGATAGGCTACAAGCAATGGAGGGTGAGCTCAGTCTCAAAGGATAAGGAGACCCCAGGTGGTATAAAGAAATGAGAGGGCAACCCAGCAGGAAGATGGGAGCTCAACCTGGAAGATGGAATGGGTGGGTGGGTGGGTGGGTGGGTGGGTGGAGGGGGATAAGAAGGAGGGGGGCAGTGAGGAGACAGAACTGGCCAGATTGGGCTGGTGTTGGGGAAAGGTGAGAGATGAGGCTGGACACAGGGCCGGCCCCTGAACGAGCTGATTGCCTGGGGAGTGTTCCTTTTCCAGGTCTGACTTTCTCTGGCTCAGAGTGGAGAACAGTGATGAGGGGGTTGATTACATTTGGCCATTTCTTATAATCAGCAAAGGGGGAAAAAATAACCCAACACTAGACGAGGCAAACAACAGAGACCCAAGCGTCCAGCCCCTGAGTGAAAACAGGCTGTCTGTCCCGTCTCAGTTCAGACAGCACTTGGAGGAGCCCCGGGAAAGAGGCCAAGGCGGGGTCCTGGGGGCAGGTGATGCTGGGGCCAGATGCTCCCACAATAAGCACTGCCAGGTGGCCACTGGGGCAGTGGGGAAAGGTCCGTTCTCTGCACCCCTCCCCATTTCTCACCTCTACCAGCTCCAGAATCTACCAGGGAAACCTGGGAAGACAGAAACCACCCTCTGGGAAGGCCAGGGCTTGCTCCAAAGGCCTCGGTTGCCTTGGTTGTGCATCTCACCACCTGCACCTGTTCTTCTAGGGTTGTCAGTGGGGAGAGGTGGCCAGCCCCTCCTCAGGGTCCCAACCTCTTGGGCTACTTGATAATTTTGGTCGGATACTGGTGGTAACTAAGAACACCAGGGATTCTGGGCAAGGACTCAGACAAAACGAGAAGCAGAAAAACAGCAGAGTCTCCAAGTCTCCTGAGCAGCGTAAGCGAACAGCCCAGGCTGCGACGGCCCCCGGAGAACACGCCTTGGCAACCGAAGCCCAAACCATCTGCCTTTAGCTTCTCTCTGCCTGTGGCTCATGCTAGAGATTCGGACCCCGTGTCCAACCCACTGCCGGACATTTCCATCTGAATGGAAACACTTCAGACTCAACGGGTCAAAGCCCAACCCTCCCCAGGCCCCTCACAGGTCTGCATTCCCACTCTGTTCTCTCTCACGTAGCAGCTGGTACTACCGCCCCTGCAGCGTGGGCCGCACTCTTCCATCCAGACACTAAGCAACTCCCCGCTCCCCATCGCTTCCATGGTTCAAGCCTCTTGCTCTGAATGACTGAAACAGACTCCTCAACGATCTTCCTGCCTCGATCCTGCCCATTCTCAAAACCATCCTTGACCCAGCCACCGGCGGAATCCACCCAGCACACAGAGCGGGTCACAGGCCCCGAGCCACGCTGCAGTGATGCACAGGGGAGAAAACCAAGGGAAACCACATCGTTGGGGGCAGCATCCTTCTAAGGGTGAGGTGGTGGCCGGTTCCATCGGTGGGGAAGTAAATCAGTCTGCTGCCTTCCCCTTGCAGGAAGGGGTGGGGAGGATAGGTGAGAGCTGATTTATGATTCATTGTTTGGGTCACAGAAGGCTCATTCTGTGAGAGAAGCAGACAGAAGCTACAGGGTACATTGTGTGAAAGAGGAGTATGAATATGTTTCCTTAAAAACAAGTGTTTTCTCTTTCTGTTACCACCAAGGCAGCGCTCCTGCCCCTGTCCCCACCTCACTCCACCTCCCCATGCTCAGCCTGCCTGTGGTCTCCAACAGCATTCTCCATCCACAGGCACGAGGAAGATTCTGGGGAGGACGGCTGATTCCGTATCTTGAGGCAGGAAAAAAATCAGATGGGTCTGGAACATCTTGTTGTTGCCAGAAAGCAGGAATGCTCTCAAGAACGCCAGGGGCAGTGCAGCAAGGACAAGGGGCCAAACCAAGGGGCTCCCAGGCCAAGCCTTGACAATTTGGGCATTAATTAGAACAGGTTGAGTCAGAGAAGGCATGTGGGCTCATTACAGCCCTCAAAAACAAGACAAAATTCTAGAGCGTACAGAGACATGGTCGGTAGGCCCCAAGGAGGGTGAATGTAATGGGATATGCTAATCTGATAGACCTGAGTGAGTAGGGTATGTCATGTAAACCTGTCTTGTGTTTCTTCTCTTAATTCTATGTCTGGTCATCAAGGATTGACGTGTGCTCGTTTCTGTCTGTGAAGGCAGGGAAGAGGAAATGCAGGGAACTCTGAGTCAGCCCTTTCGTTTAGGAAGAGGCAGGCACACTCTCCCAGGACAGGCATCGCAGCCCTGGGGTCACACAGGACGTCAGTGAAACAGAGCCTCTGCTAACATTATTCCCCGGGAAGAGCCAAGAGCTGTGCCTCCTCCCTGTGGGGATGGAACTCGGGGATGGCCCCCATTAGTTGTAATACAACACCAGCAGGAGCCTCACATTTTCAATAATGCTAACAGATCAGCTCAATACATCATGCTGACAGGACAATAGATGGCGCAATGCTGGGCTGGCCAGCAGGATGGGGATTGATCTCCTGTCAGGGAGAATTCCATGTTGCAAAACCAGATCTGCCCAAAGGGTATGGACTTAAAAAGTCCTGCTGAAGTAACAGGTAACGTTTAATTGTAATGAGGAAGCTTCTCCCAAGGTGACTGCTTCTGCTGAGACTTTGCCACTTGGCCTCACCTCACGTTCTGATCCAGAATCACTTGTTCAGCCACCCAGGCGTTGCAACTCCAGCACTTTGAGGTGGTTCTTTTCCTCCTCCTTTTGCTCTAAGAAGATTAAGATCCCTACGAAGGTAAAAATACTTGGTGAACTCACTGAAGTCCTAGTAAGGGGTCAAAACTGGCACCCCCAGGAAGGCGTGGAATTTAGGATAAGGAACCAAGTGAAGTCCGCAGTATTCGCTCTTTTATAACAGGTTTTGATGTAAGGCTGGTAAACGGTGCTGGAATCATGATATTTGGCATTATTTAATATGGTTAGAGATTTTAAGAGGATCTGCTGTATTAAATTTGTGAATTGAATTAAATATCTGGAGGGGTTTACGTCTGCAACAATGTGAAAATTTTGTGAAAATACAATTTGCTAAATTCATGAATTAAGAAAAATAGACTTTATTTTGTAGAACAGGTTTAGCTTCATAGCAACCTTGAGTGGGAAGTAGAGAGTTTCCATGTGTCCCGTGTGTCCCCTCCTTCCCAGACCTCGCCACTAATCATATCCCCTGCCAGACTGGCACATTTGTTATCATCGATGAACCTGCCTGACACATAATCACCCAAAGTCCATAGTTTACCCTGGGGCTCACTCTTGGTGCTGTACATTCTATGGGTTTGACAACGGTATAAGGACACGTGCCGGCCATTATAACATTGTAAGAATAGTTTCACTGCCCCACACATCCTCTTGCCCTGACCTTCTGCGAACGCCGCCCCTTTCCCTGCCTCCTTTCCATTTTCGAGGTTCAACTTCAATGTCACCTCCTGGGGAAAGACTCCATTCCAGAGCCGCCGCCAGCAACACAGAAGCCTGTGGGCTCCTCCGGCCCCCGTAGCTCCAGGCCCTGGAGATGGGTTCGTGGGTTCACCCATTTCTGAGTCAGGAGAACCTGGTGGGGGCTGGGCCCTCTCTGGACATCCCAGGGCCGGTCTCCTGCTTTATGGACAGTCACGATGGGACCGCGCGGCAGGCGATGCCATCTTTGACATTAGAGGGCCAACTGCAGACAGCGCTTCCTCAAGGGTGAGGTGACATGAGGGACAGCAGAGCAGGACCTGCTCTGACCACAGGGAGCGACAGAGAACCCCTCAGGTGTGCCAAGGCCTGGAGCTTCCTTCATGTGGCAGTAGCTCTGGCTTCTGTCCCCTTGGGTGGGGTGGGAAGAACCAATCCCATAGCATGAACTGGTCCCCAGGCCCAGCTCCAGCCACCCCACCAGCTGCCTCAGCCCCCAGCCACCCCACCGGCTGCCCCAGCCTCAGCCACTTTCTGATAACCACCCCTCCCCCGCCCCCGCCCCAAGCCCGTGGGACGGAAACTGCAGGATAATTTTCAGGGCTGCAGGGAGACAAGGGTCTCTAATGCCCCAAAGGTGACACTGTCTCAGGGTGTTTAAAACTTGCTCCTACCCTCAGCACCAGCAATTCCAGTTCGGGAAAAGGATGGCGGACGGTAATACAAAAATGGGAAGATGCGACCTGAGGATCTTGAGTGAAATAGAGCCCTCCACCCCTGTGACCCCCCTCCCCCACCCCTCCTATGGCTCTGCTTCCCCTGGGTCAGCCATGCGGGGACTCGAGGGCAGGAGGCTGAGGTGGGGCTGGCAGAGCATGTCCCTGACACTCTGCTTGTCTCAAAGCAGCGGCCCATCCCAAACACTATTTACTTGAGAATCTAAATGTCATATCAACATCCCTATTGATAGTGACTGCAAAGTCAAATACACTTGCTGTTTTTCCTGGCAGTGCTGATGTCCCCGTCCCCAGGGAGGGGGAGGCTGCTTAGGATGAAGAGGAGTCACCCCACGCCCGGGATAGGCCTGTGCAGGGGCTGCCCACTTGAGGCCCGGCCTTACCTCCTGGGTGTTAGGTTCTCCACCGAGTGGCCAAGGTTTCCTTTCCTGGAAGCCTGGGTGTGTTTGTCAGAGCCTCTGGGGCCCAGGTCAGTCTGCCATCCATCTCACCACTGCCTTCCTGGGAACTGCTCCGGGGTGGGGGTGGGGGGTATGTGGCAGTTTGCAGAGGCCCTTTTGCTCAAATGGATCCAGCTCTGAGCCGGGTGTGCCTGCCAGGAGAGGCGTGGGAAAGTGAAACCTGGGCAGGTTTGCGCTGAGGGAGGAAAGCAATCAGTGGTTTTACAGGATCACAGTGGGCCCTCCTCATTCCTCCCGTCGTCCTGGCCTAAGAAACCGGGTATCACCTACCCCGGTGTCCCCTTCCCCTTCTGCTTATGAGGGACATGGGGCTGACAGAGGCCACAGTCCTGCCGCCTCCCCCTAGACAAGCCAGGCCCTAAGTCAAGACGATGGAATTCCCTTTATGACTGTGGAGGTGCTGTCCTCCCTCAGCGCTGACCACCTCCTGACGTAGGTCACAGCCCTACACAGTCCATAGTTCCCATGTGAGAAAAGTGTGGCTCAGAGAGTCACTTCAGTCCTAAGTTTTAGGGTCAGGATTTGAACTCAAATCTTTCAGACTTGGGGATGCTCCTGTAACTGGTAAATTCAGCCTGACTCTAAAGTTCAAGTCTAACTCGGACTAGTCTTTGGACAAGATGCAAACTTTCCCATGTCACTTAGCTTTTGAGAAAGTAGGACAATTTATTTTATCATTTTACTTTTCAGCTTTATTGAGGTATAACTAACAAATACAATTGTAAGATATTTAAAGTGTACATCACCTTGCATTTTGTCTTCTTGAACTAAAAAATGGAGGTAAAAACATTTGAGTTCTATTCTCTTCACAAAGTTAAATTATATGATAGTTATCATGCTGTATATATTAAATACTCAGTCCTTGCTCATCTTACAGCTGAAATTTTGTACTCTTTTACCAATCTCTCTCAAACTCCCTCCTCTACAACATTTCTATTAACACATTATCAAAAAGTTACACTTAGCATAAAGGTTGTCAGTTACTGAATTCTTCTGCCTTGCTATCACTTGTGTTTTTCTCACCTCCTCTCACCTGGATAATATTATGTTGAATCCTCTGAAATCGAGGTTATTGTAGGCAAAACCAGTAAAACAGCTGCAAGTACATGCCATGTAATCGAATGACAACAGTGCAACTTGAAAAGCCTTCTCTGTCTTTACTGCTCCGTCTCCCCCAACCCCCAACCTCCAACCCCCAACCAAGTTTTACCCTCACTTCGAGGTTCAGCTTAAATAATGCCGCCTCCTTCAAGAAGTCTTTGCTGAATTCCCATCTGAAAGTCATCTTTCCAAACCTCCATAGCACCTTATTTGCACTCCGTGCTGCCATTGTCCGGGCATTGTGATTATTCGTCTATGTGTGTACATGTTCTTCCGTGTTATTTGTCTATATGTGAACATGCTATATGTGTACATTATTCCATGTTATTTGTCTATACATGTACATATTATTGTGTTATTCGCCTATATGTGAACATGCCATATGTGTACATGTTATTCCATGTTGTCTATATGTGTACATGCTATATGTGTACGTTATTCCGTGTTATTTGTCTATACGTGCACATGATGCTATATGTGTACGTTATTCCATGTTGTCTATATGTGTACATGCTATACGTGTACATGTTATCCCGTGTTATTCATCTATATGTGTACAAGCTTTTTCCTGATGAAGGCACCATGCCTAATTTATCCCTGGCCAACTGGCTCTCAGCATAGCATCTGGCGCACTGTAGGTGCCTGACAAGAGCTTGCTGAGCTCAATTATGTCGTAGGAGGGACAGTGTCTGTCCTAGGTCTCCACACTGTAGCTTTTGGGAAATCTGAGTAGAGAGCAGGGGGTGGGGAGGGGCAGTACCCTTCCCAACACCCCTCCTACTCCTGGCTGTCGGGACCTCCCACCCATCCTGTGCACTCCTGGGGGTGGGGTGTGGGGTGTGAAGATGAACCTCTGGCCTAGCGTGCATGGCACGGGGCCCAGGAGCCCTCTCTGGGTCACACTGAGCGCAAGGGTCAGGTGAGGAGGACACCAGATGTGACGGAGACAAGACTCTCGTCATGTCATTCTACCCAGAGAAAAGTCTCCCCAGTCTGGCTTGATTGGCAGAGCCGTGAGCCACGATTGGGTTGCTGCCTTGGGCACAGTCTAGGTTGTGGTCAGCGGACCAGTGAGTCAGAGGCAGGTGGCTCTGCCGTTTCCCGGCTGATGGCCTCTGAAAAGGATCCCTGGCCGCCCTTCCCTCCCAGGCCTGGCTAACATGAAGGGATTAGTGAAGTTGCATTTCCTCCAGAGAGGTGACATCCTCACAGACTGAACCCATTATCTCTGTGGAAAATGTGGGTTGCAGCAGACTGCTGACCCTTGAGGAGCTCATCTTAGCCTCAGCAGAGCTGTGGCTCCCACTGCATACCTCGCAGGTTCCCCTGCCTCCCTTTCTGAAAGCATGGTGGGAAAGAGGAGGCAGCAGGACTACCGGTGGACACTCTCCACTTCTTTGTGGGCAACCACCATTGAAATGAGGCGCCAGGGAAGAACTCAGGCCAGGAGTCTGGGATCCTGGGTCTTCCCTGTCCCAGCTGCACCTCTCCCTTCTTTCAACCTTGCCCGGAGGATAAATCAGAATACGAATGGCGAATTTGAAGACAATTTGGGCACGAACTCCAACCCCAAACACATAATAAAGGTGCTTAGGACAATCACAAAGAGCTGCATGATGCAAGAGATCAACAGCACCCATTCATTCCTTAACTCACCCACTGGACATTAGGCAATGTGAGGGGTGCAAAGGCAAGTGTTTGTATCTCTAAGGAAGTCTGACAACAGTGACAGACAGACAAGCAGAATGACCAACGCTAGACAAAGACACAGGCACCTGGGAGGGTGTGAAAGAGCATGGGTGCGGAGCTGGTGAGGAGCCCCCCTCTCCCTGCCCCCAAGCAGAACCTTGAGTGGCCGGAATTTCCCACTGGAATGCAGTTAGGATGGGGAGGCCAAGGCCTGCGTCAGGGAGACAATGCACCTTTGGGGACCTCCGCCTGCTGTACCTGTATGTGGGGAGGTGCAGGGGAAGGGGCCGGGCAGGCAGGGCAGGTCACGGAGGGCCTCGTAAGCCAAGTGAGGATCTGGGAGTATGCTCTGGAGATGAGAGGCCGTCGTTGAAAGTTTTGAGCAGGTGAGTGAGAGGAGCAGGTTTGGGGTGCAGGGCAGACTTCGGTGGCAGCAGTGTGACCCCGTGCCTGGGGGCCTCGCTCCACCAATAGGGAGGGAAGGTAATGGGAGGTCCAAATCAGGTAGCAGAGGGAGGGGCCTGTGTGGAGGAAAGTGGAGAAACTGAAGAAGTATTAAGAAGCTGAATGTAGAGAGTAAGTAACTGGAGGAATGGAGTTAGGGAAGGTAGGAGGCTGAGATGGATGACCACTGGCTGAGGACAGCTGGTGAGGAGCGGTGCAGGAGGAAATCAGAGTAGGGAAGATGAGTTCCATTTGGGGTGTCCTGAGCCTCTTCTTTTTAAAGTGAGAAATAGCTTTCCCTCTTTGTAACAATTTGTTTCATTGCAATTTGCTTTGTTGTCCTTTCCCCTACCCGCACCCCCCACCCCCCCAAAAAAAAGAAAGAAAAAAAAATTCAGGCCCTGGCTGGTGTCTCAGTTGTTTGAGCATCATCCCAGGCACCAAGACATTGCCAGTTCAATTCCTGGTCAGGGTATATGCCCGGGTGGTGGGCTGGGTCCCCAGTAGGAGGCATGCAGGAGGCAGCCGGTCAATGTTTTTCTCTCTCATCAATGTTCCTCTCTCTCCCTTTCCCTTCCTCTCTCTCTAAAATGAATAAAAATATATCTAAAAAAATTCAGGACACAGAAAAGTATGTAAGTGAATAAAAATTCCTCTTAATTCTACTACCCAGAGATAGTCAGTTAACATATTGGTGAATGCACTTCAAAATCTATTTTCGGTGATGTAGGATTTTTTAAAACGACAGAGGATAATACTGTTTTTTAAAACTTGTGATGCTCAGCAGTATCCCAGATCAACACAATCAGAACTGCTGGGGGCTGGGGATAGGGATCCGAGTTTCTTAAAGCTTCCATGATGATTCTAACGCACAGCACAGCCGGAGGAACCAGTGCCCTGGACACTAGCAGAGAACAGGAGAGGAGAGCTCAGGCAGCCTAGGACTCCACGCTGCCCCTGGCGGCTCCAGAAAGAACCCCAAATCTATGTAGTAACAAGCGTGCAACCAGAAGACATTTTAGACATCTGCTCTAAGCCAGTTGATGCTTCGCCCTGGGCGATGGAGGGATGGTGGGAGCCACTTCAGTGCTCAGATTAATAGCATTAACCTGGACTCGGGCTCACTGGCTGGTTGTTAGGCCACAGGGCAAGGCTGACTGCAGGCACCAGCAGGGCAAGGGACTGTAAGCTCTGAACAGGCCCTCGCTCTCCGCGAAGGGGAAAGGGTGCCTCCAAGTCACATCAGAGCTTTGAGTCCAAGAATTGTAAACATGCGCAGGCTGCCAAATCTCACTCTAAATATATTCCAGTGACCTCATGTTTTCATATGCAGTGGAATAAAAAGAGGCACTTTTATTCATCTTGGATGACAGCATCTTGAGCTTTTATGGTGCCTCACGAAGTATTCGTTCAACCGAGAGCAGCAGTCAATATTTCACCCGCTCAGAGTCACCACAACAGGCACACAGAATGCACGGAATGGCCATGTTTACCTCCTTGCAAGCTGGACCCTCGAATGTATTTGTATTCCCGGGCACCAGCAGCAAACCCTCCACCCCAAGGGGGAAATCTCCCATCAAAGGAGCCAGGCGGCCTGGGGAGGAGCAGCAGGGACGGAGGTGATTAACATTTGGGTTTTGGCCTCCTCATCTGCTGGGGCCTCATCTGTTACTCGTTTTCTCGTTGGCCAAAGAGACCACATCCAATGTCCCGAAGGAGAAGGCTGGAAATTCTTCTGAAAGCCCTTTTAGGCGAAGCCCAGGGAGAGGGCAAATGGAGCTTCACTCCTTTTAAGGCCACATCTCACCAGGAGAGAGGGAGTAAGAAGGAGAGGGAGAGGGAGGGAGGGAGGGAGGGAGGGATAGTGATAGAGAGAGAGAGAGCGCCCTAAAAGGAACAAACAGTGGACCCCCAAACCAGGGATCATCTTGTTGCCCACGGGGTGTTCCGGGACCATCAGTACCCTCTGCTCCCCACTCCCTAGTGTGGCTTCATCCCTCTAGGACCCGTGCTCCTGCCCTGTCTGTGCATAAATCAAGCAGCAGGGTAGCTCGGAAACATGACAAATACCTTGGCAGGCCCCTGCCTGAAGAGCCAGGGGGAGAGGGGAGGAGGGGGATCTAAAGTAACCAGGCTTGGCTGGAGGTGCGCAGGACTGAGCGTTCCTGGAGCTGCCACAGCTGCTCAGACGGAGCTGCCAGGGGTCTTCCCCAGGGGCAGCCCAGGGCTGCTCTCTGCCGAGGAGGAGAGGGCGCGGTGTCTGTCAAGAACATTATTCAGAAATTCTTGGACACATCTGAGCCCTCACTGTGAGCGTGGAGACGAGGGGCTCAGGGAAGTTTGGCTCAGCTGGCAGGGCCCCTGTACCAGCCACAGGTTTGAATGCTGCTGTTTCCACGGGGGTTTCTCCCAGAGGTGGAGGGTGCTGCCTGTGTGTGCACACTGGGGGCCCACCCACCCCTTCTGAGGACCCAGCCCAGGGCGTCTCCAGCCCTGTGTTTGAGCTGTTGGGATTCCCTTTTCCTTGTTTCCTAGTTTCACTAGTCTCCATGGCTCTAGTCCCTTGGTTCACTGTCAGCAGGTCAGGACCCTGATGGAAGGACCAGCAATGCCTGCTCTGCCCTCCCCACCAGACTGTCCCAGGGCGGGGGTGGGGTGAGTGTGGTGGGGAGGCAGTCATTACCTTCCCCGCCTTCCACCTGCTGTGCCCCAGGCATATCACAGAGTCCACGCAGGAGGTGCCTGAGGGTCCAAGCCTATCCCACGTGTCATGGACAAGAGAGCCCAGCACCTGCATGCAGTGGCACCCCATGGAGGTGCTCCTGGGGGGCCCAGGTTAGGATTGCCTCAGCTCTGCCACACGTGGAACAGAAGGGCTGCCCCCAAAACTAGCAATCATGTCAAATACTCCCTCCTCTCTCCAAAACCTCCTCAGCACTTTTTAATTAAAATCTTTTTTATTTTATTTATTTTTTTATTTTTTATTTTTAGGGAAGAAGCACTGTGAGACCCTCACTGCAAGGACACAACACCACCACTCCTCCCCCTGCTTCCCGCAAACCCTCTCCTGACCTCAGCATGGATCCTCTGAGCTCCTGCTGGAGTGATTAGCTGACCCTGTGGCTGGGGCAGGTCACCAAGTCAGGCCTCCGTCCAGGGGTTTCCTGTCACCAAAGCCACACGAGCGCAAATCCCTTTTCCATTAGGAGAAAATAAAACTCATCAGCAATATCAACTGAAAAATGGTCTTTGAGAGAAAGTTCTTTCCATTAAAAGCTAAGCACATGACAGCTGGTGACTTTTAATGGAAAGTAGAATTTGCTGGGATGAATTACTATCAAACCACTTGAGAATTTGTGTTTTTAATTTTTTCCTTTTTGGAGAAAGGCAGCACTTTGAAGTCCAGAACAGCAGATGAGAAATGGAAAGTCCTGGTCTTGTCTCTAATTGTGGCCTTAAAAGACCTAGACAATCCTCAGCAAAACCATGTTCCAATATCTAGGTACATTCATTTCCTTTCCTCTTTACTTAAAGCTCACTGAATAAGCTGCTTAGAAGACAAACCTGTTTGTCCCACTATTCCTTTGGGTTCCATACCAAAGGTTTATGTGTACTGAACCATACCCACCATTCCCCATTTAATAGAAAATATCTGATACAAAAGAACCTAGTGAGTATTTGCTATGAACTGTTTGTGCCCTCCCTCAATTCATATTCTGAAACCCTAACTCCCAATGTGATGGCAGTTGGAAGCCCAGCCTGTGGGAGATGAGGTTTAGGAGAGGTCATGAGGATGGGGCCCCTGTAATGGGATTAGTGCCCTTTTAAGAAGAGGACGAGACCAGGGTTTTCTCTCTCTTTCCACCATGTGAACTCAGAGCAAGAAGACTGCTAGCTGTCTGTGACTCTTAGCACTATCTTTTTGGATATGTCTCCCCAGACAAGGGAAACAAAAGGAAAAATAAACAAACGGGACTACATCAAACTAAAAAGTTTTGCACAGAGGAGGAAACAGTCAACAAAATAAAGGACAATCTACTGAATGGGAGAAGATTTTTGTCAATGATACTACTGATAAGGGGTTAATATCTAAAATATATAAGGAACTCATACAACTTAACACCAAAACACTCCCAATTGTTTGAAAAATAGGGAGAAGACCTGAATAGATATTTCTCCAGGGAGAACAGTCAGAGTCCTGAGCAATTCTGCTCCAATCTACATTTCCAACTTCGAGTGCTGCCATTTCACAATGTGAGCCCCTTCCAGCCTCAAGTGTACCCTTGCAGTTCTGGCTTTCAGTTCTCCTCTGGTCCCAAATCCTGCCACACACTATCCTGGTCCAGCAGGTCCGTGTGGCATTTAAGCAATCGGGACTGTCTGTGTTAACTGCTCTGGGTTTTGTATTTGTAGAAAGTCTGTAAAACTCCGGGGGCCAGATCCAGGGCAAGGCCTACAGGGAGGCTCTGGCCTGGCACAGCCATTGGAAAAGAAAAATTACATTTGTATGTTGACAGCATGTAAATTTCTTCAGCCAAAAACTGTCATTAGCAGGAATAATTAAAACAGGAAGCTGCTGAGTTGTTCTTTCTTTGAGTCACATAATAAATCACAACATTATTTGCCAAGCGTTTGTGCTGCCAGCACGGGGCACCAAAATTGCAAGTTGCATCTGACAGCCAGGGTCCACCAGGGTGGAGAAGTATTTGGATCCTGGCTCTGCCCCTCGCTGAGTGACTAGGCAAATTCCTTAACCTCTCTGACTTCTCCTGTTGGAATCTGGGAAGAATTGTTCCTACCTTATAGGGTTGTTACAGGAATCAGTGAGATATTTGGAATAAAATGAGTAAGGTTTTAACCAAAGCATCAGCGATCCTATGAATCAGATTGCTACATTTTTGAGATATACATTGGGAACTTATAATGGTGTCTGTATGGATACAATGAGGAGACCCAGGATAGGACTAGAGGAGGGTGGGCAGGAGACCTGCTGCAGAGTCACCTTTGCCAAGGGTGGGTTTGGGCCCCAGGTATAGGAACAGAATGATGGGAGGTAGGTGCACCCACACAGGGAAATAAATGTATCCTTTCCTCCTAGCGACCTCCCTTGCTGACCTTGATGGCTCGATGACATGCTGCCTGCTGCACGCAATGATCCCTCACCAGGCACTTGGCTGTTCTCTGCGGCCATACTCCCGTGAGACTGAGCACCTCGGTCAGGGACTGCCCGTCCTTCTCCAGGACCTGGCACAGAGCAGGAGTTTAGCACATACTGGCCTTTATTGGATAGTTCCAAGTACCCACTTTTTAAGAATAAAGGAAGAAAGACTTCTTCCTAGGCCGACTTGCTGACCAACCAATGGACAATGAAGATGCTGCTAGGAAGCTGCTGGCATGGGTTCAGGGGCTGCTTTGCTCATGCAATGCTGAGGTGCAGGGAGTATTTCTGACAGCAATTCTGCAGCTCAGGGCAGATGGAAGAACAGCAAGTACAGAGAGAGCTTGACTCAGAGAGAGCTTGACTAGAGCAAGGCTCTGGCTTTGTTTGGCAGCTGTTTACCCGATACCATAGAAGCATGTCTTGCCCGGGGTGGTGTGGAGAGAGGCCTGTTAGCCAGTTAGGGAGAATGCAAATGTTTGAGAATGCAAGCTGAGTTATTTTAAGACACCCGGAAACAAAAGCAACAAGGGAATCAATCTGGCTGTGACAGTTTATGAGCACCCAGCATCACTGAAGAAAGTGGCTCTGTTAACAGAGGGAGGACAGGGCCCCGGGGGCAGAGGGCCTGCTGTGGGCCCTGAACTGACCCCAGGAGGGGTGGCCCTCAGCTTGGCAGCAGGGGCTTGTGTTCTGTTTACCTAAATAAAGGGACAGAATGTTCCTCAAGCAGAATTGCAGTTGACGGGGGTGGGGGTGGTTGGGGGGAGACGGGAGGGGGGGTTCTCTGGGGTGAAGGCAGCCCTAGGAACTCTGGACATAGCAAGGGCAGAGCTGGGCCAGGGCTCCATGGTCTTGCCAGTGTATCCCAGTCTCTGGTTTGGGGAGATGGCATCTTTATGGCTTGCAGAGGCTGCAGTTTCTCTTTAATAGGAATTGGTATTTCTTTTCAGACTGTTTATAACACCTGGTTGTACTTTCAAAAATTAATATACCTGGGGCATGAGCAGAAATCTTGAGATTTCTCCATTAAGTATGTTTTGTAGCTACGTCATTCCTTACCAGTGCACGTCAAGGTTGCCTGCTTCCCCCCTTTCCTTCTTGTTTTTCCTCCTTTCTATCCCTTCTCTTCTTCTCTCCCTTTTCTCTGTTTCCTTTTTCTTTTGTTTTTCTTCTCTTAAAAAAAAAAAAAAGAGATGATGATGATGACACACAGTAAGTGTGGAAGTGAGCTCCTTGGGGTTGGACTAATCCAGCCTCTTAGGACCCAGGTTCTTTCCATCACTCCCTCCTACTCTGGGGGACAGCTTTACTGTCAGAACAGTTGCCCTCTTGGTCATAAGTTGGAGCCTCAGTTCCAGGCATTACATATTCATTCACACCTACGTTGGTAAAGAAAATGAGTGGAGAAAATCAGTCACCAGACTAGAAGGAGTGGTGGGGACCCTGGTGAACTGCAGTGAATGACCTGCCGAGGGCATTCAAGTATAAAACATCCCCCACCCCCACTGCTCCAAAATAGAAATGCACTGTTACAGGCAGTTGAGTTATTGCTCCAAGCTTGCAGCGCTCTGCACTGAGCTGCAGAGGATGGGTGACCTGCCCCCGGACAGGTTCACAGCAGCGGGGACCTTGGGCTGCCCAGCCCCGAGCTTCACCTTCTCAGCAAGGTCCCCCACTTCTTAAGAGTTGAGGTGGCGATGTCTCCTTTCCTGCTCTCCCATCGCCCAGCGCATAGGCTGCACCCTCACTTTCACAGGGAGGAAGCTGCACTCTACCGCATAGGACAGACCCACCAATGTTTTCTTCAGATCCAATCTGTAGTCTCCAATGGTTCTCAAAGTGCACCCCGAAAACCAGAGCACCATCACCCAGGCTTTCTTAGTAATGGACATGGTTGGGCCCCACCTCAGACCTGCTGATCAGAAACTTGTGAGGTGGGACCTGGAAACTGAGGTCTTAATAAGCCCTCCACCGGACTCAGGTGCCCTGAAGGCCACTGTCCTGAAGTCCCTGCAGTTTAGAGGTCAAGAGGAGCTTTAAAAAATTATTGCCTGGATCCAATCCCCACCCCCTAAATTCTTGAACCCACAACCTAGGGATGTGCCCTGACTGGCAATCAAGTCAGCAGCCTTTAGGTCTATGGGACCATGCTCCAACCAACTGAGCCACCTGGCTAGGGCTCCCCACCAAATGCTTATGTAACTGGTCTGGTGTGCAGCCTGGCCTTTGGGATTTTTAAAAGTTCCCTGGATGACACTAAATTGCAGCCAAGAATGAGAACCACTGATGTAAATAATATGGAGACAATTATACTATAAACGATTAAGCAGAAATGAAAAAAAATGAGACACACACACCGACAAAAAAATGAAAAGTCCTCTTTACTGCTTCAAAACACACAGCTCACTGTTATGAAACATTGTCACATTTGCCATGCTCCCTTAGCTGCCCTCCTCCCTTTTCTGTGAGCTCAGAGAGGGCAGGTAAAACAAGCTTGAACGGTAACAGAGAGCTTCACATCACCCTCACACAGGAGAAGGGGCCCCCATGAAAGTCCCCTTAATGCCCAAGGCCCTGCCGCTACCAGCCAGCTCTCGGGACGAAGGGCATCTTGGGCTATTTTAGCCAAATGTGAAAAATGGAATATGGGCCACTTCTTAATGAAAAAAAAACATAAAACCGGAAATACGTCTTTCTTCAGGAGGGTAATCAGTTTTAAATTAGTAACTAAGGACTCTCACATAGCATTTTTATTACCTAAGAGCAGTAAATTACACAGAATTGGCACAAGACACAGAACCTCCTTAGCTGTATCGTGGAACCAAAGGTCTCAATTCAAATTGCACCAGGCCACACTCTGGACTTTTCCTTAGGTTGTCTGTCCCAAAGATCCAGGGAGACAGAACCACACTCAAAAGTATAATTATTTCTCTCTCTCAAAGCAGAATTCTAACCCAAGTGTCACTGAGGGCACACAGGGCCATCAGCCTTGTGGCTGGTGGAGGCTCACTGGTTGTCCTTATTGTGTGAGATGTGAGAAGCTCATGGTGAATCCCCAGGCTTTTCTCCCACACCTAAAGGAAAAGGGCCCCGTTTCACATGAAGAGTCTCCAGCAATAGGAACAGCAGCTTGCTCAGCGTTCTGCCACAATCGTTTAATAGGAATGCTAACAGTCTTTGAACCTAAACTGGATGGAAAACTTGGCTTTTCATCAATTGTTACTTCCAGTTGAGCCTGGGCTGTGGACAGACAAGTCAGCCCAAATCAAATTCAGATTTTATTGTGCACCAGGCACTGAGTGAGCCATTCTGGGGGTGGTGTTCAGAAGTCATCATTTCAAACAAGCACCCCCAGTCGGTGAAATACGGGTCTTAATAACCAACAGTAATAAATGGGGGTTCTTTTACAGATGGCTTTTCCTCATGCTTTTCTCAACTTGCCAGTTTGTCTAAAATGGCTTATTTGATTGAAAAGTTTGTAAGATACAGTTCAATGGTTGCTGAATGTAAGGATTACTAGGAAATGTAACAGGAAAACGGTCATATTCATAGTAAAAAAAAACAAACTAGTTTACCTGGAATAAGTAAATAAAAGCTGTGTGACACCAGTAGAGAGAAAACTACAGAGCTTTGAGATACATTAAAACCCTAAACAACGGGGAGACATAGTGCAAGTTCATAAATGACAGGAATAAACTTTTCAAAACTGTAAATTCTCAAATTAATCCACAAATTCAAAGCAATTCCAATAAAAATACCAACAGTGTTTTCATTGAACTGGACACACTGGTTGTAGGGAAGTCTATAGGTAAGGCAAATTGGAAGAACCAATGTTATTAGCTCACCAGAGAGCAAAGCCTAGATAGCTGCACACTAAGTAATGAATGTGGTGCTGGCTCAGGACAAACCGCTCCTGAGACAGGAAAGGGAACCGTGGCAGCCAGCATAGCACGGGTGGCACTGTGTGACGGAAGGACTACCAGGGAACTGTCACTCTCTTTTGGCTGCAGGATAGGGACAGTGAAAAAGGTCCAAGGCCACTAGAGAGTTAAGAATATCCAATCCTGTCTGGAGGTTTCCCATTGAGGCAAGAACACGTTAGCCAATGACTTAGAGGAGACCCAACACAGGTATTTCTGTACTTCTTCCAATTGAAATCTCCATGGGGTGCCTGGCAGGCGTGGCTCAGTGATTGAGCATCTACCTATGAACCAGGAGGCCAGGGTTTGATTTCCAGGCAGGGCACATGCTGGGCTGTGGGCTCAATCCCCAGTACGGGGTGTGCAGGAGGCAGCTAATCTCTCATGGATGTTTCTCTCTCTGCCTTCCTCTCTCTGAAATCAGTAACAAAACAAAACAAAACAAAAAAAATGAAGGATAAGAATGTTAAGTATGGCAATAAATTATCCCCACACAACCTATATTTTTAAGTAATTTATTTCAATAGAAATATTTCAGAAAACTGTACTTAAATTCATTTTCAAGTTAGCATATACAAACACGCCGAAGATCTCACACTCACATTTGCATACTGAACAGAAACATAAAGTGAGAGAGGAACCGAGCTGCACATCACTCAAGGAGGTCATAGTGCAGTCGAGTGCTTCGTGAGTACTCAAGCTCACTGGGGTGAAGGGTAAAAATGGCTTGTGTTTTCCTGCTTATCATTATCCCTGGGTACTTACCCCACAGATGTTTACCTCCTTTAAAGTTGGATGGGTCCCCCCAACACTCACCCAAACGTCAGTAGCTTGTACAACAATGAATTGGTCAACAACCAAAGTGTGGAAACTAGTGGGAGCCTGGTGACTTCTTACCGGCTATGCTGTCAGACCTAAGTCAATCATTGCCGAACTATCTTTGTGAATAGTTCTGATAGGCAATATCTTCAGGGGGAACTTAGTATTTCTTACTTAGTATATAAAGCATTGCTAATATCTATGAAATTTTCTATTAAAAAAGACATTTTAATCTCAAAGTACTCTAATTATGTATTCTTCAAATCTCATCACTACTTTGCAGCCCAAATGACCAGATCAAAATTTAAATTCTGCTAATTACTAACCCTCAAGGACCAGTGAGTTAACCCTCCCCGTGGCTTTAAAGACCATGTCTACTTGGCTACTCTGGAACAGACGAGCCCTTTCATGTTTGTGAAAATAGCGTCTTGACTCAGTTGAACAACAGTAGTAGTTCCAGATCTTGCAATAATCACAGAGGAGCAAAGTGTCTCCAAGCTTCGCCTTTCCTGGGAAATTTCTTTTAGTCTCTTAACTTCCCTTTAATTTATATCCTGGAGCTGTTTTCGCTTTCCCATCACGACGTTTTCAAGTGAATAGTAAGTGGTAGGTTATGTGACTGCTTGTTTGTTCTGAGTCTGATTTAAATATAAGAATGAACCAAATGAAATTTCATTTCTGATAAAAAGGATTCTCATCGCAAGACTTCAATAACTTTCATAAAACCTGAACACATCTTTCTGGCTGCATCATATTCTTTTAGAGATTTCCTGAAAGGCTTATAATTAAGTGTATGCTCACAGCAACAACAACCACCAAAAACATCAACACAAAATAAACATAAACTCTGGGTGCTCTTCCAAGTTGTTCTTAAGAGTGCTCATCCAAAGGCGATTCGAGTGGATTTATTTTTAATCTCCTGCCTGGAAAGAGAGGAGCAGGAAGGAAGCTTATCTAAAAAGACTCAAAACCAAGGAGGGCTGCAACAATTACCTAGGAATAGCTATACAGACTTTCTTAGACTGGATGTGAGATAGAGTGAGCTGATGGACAGAGGGGGTAGATAGCACACACTCCTGAAATAAAGGAGTAAGAGGGCCCATGATTATTGTCATACTCGATGCCTATACTTGGTCTTCAAATTGATAAGGCACTGACCAAATTTTCCCCACACTACCACTTGAGATACTGTGTAATGAAACTGCTTTCAATAAGCTTAAGAGTTTGAACACAGAGATCTCTTTCATTAGAATTTTCTAAGTAGGAAAAAAAAGTCACTTTAGACACAAGCCATTTTTGGGGGAGCAAAAGCAAAAAATACTTGAATCATTTTGAAAAGGCTGAGTCCACATGAAAAATAATTATCATCAATTTGATTAAATAACAGTGTTCATATCTGAAAGCTTAGAAAAAATCAGAATACCACTTTGGCTGTAAAATCTTTGAAAAAACTACAAAAAAAGAGAGAAAATAAAAGCAAACCCTAAAATATCACAAAGTCAGGCAAACCTCACCATCTGTTCATGCATCAGCAGCGCTAATACTGTTCCACCGGGACTCGGGCGAATGCATCTTCATTTCCAAAAAGGGATCCAATTATTTTGAAAGCCTTTGAAGCAGAGGAATTCTGTTATGAAAGATTATCTTCTGCCGAGCAACACTGGTACCCCTTGTTTGCAGAAGATAACATGGCAGTTTAAAAATTGGTTGTGAAGCAATGTGCCTCAAAAAACAGGAAGCATGTCAACAATGGATATCTTCTTTACAACAGGGGATGGATTAAATCTGTTTTGATTCCCAGAATTAATATGATGCCTTACAGTTTTGTTTTCAGTAGCAAAGACATACAGCTCACAGATTTAACCTAAAAAACAGGGAGTGGTGTGGGGTGGGGACAAAAAAGACCTCTGCTCAAGTCATTTGCCAGGTAAATTTTAGTAATCCCAACAGATCAACAGACCAGCCTGCCCGTAAAGGGCACCCCCCCCCCCCATTTCAACTCAGCTACAGAGTATGTACACTATACACCGTAAACATTTTCTCCTTCCATAACAATAGTGCTCCTTGGTCTCTTTTATAAACCTTCTAGAAGAGAAATAAAGCTACTTATAAAAACTTTGCAGCTATAAACACTGTAAGTCTTGATGCACAGAAAGACTGAATACCAGAACAATCCACAGAGAAGGCAGTGCAATAGTCCATGGCATTTCCACACAGGAAAAACATTTGTCATCAAAGCACAGGCCTAGGGAGAAAAAGCGTTTACACTCAAATTGTTTGGATCCCTTTTTGTAATGTTTACACAAATGACATTTACATAGTGAAGAAAATGAATTAGCAAGGTATGTCTGATCAGTTCTCTTTCAATTCTTAAATTTTGGAGGTTACAGTAAAAAAATAACTGAAAAAATAAGCAGAGCTCAAACACACAGGGGGGGCATGAAACCAAAAATAGTGCTCATTATTATGCAGTTATTTTATAGTTATATTTAAAAAACTGGTATGTTACTTCCATATGAAAAATAAGCTTCTATTCAAATAAACTGTTACATGAGATGTGTCTGAATTATATTCTGGCCAACACTCTATTCTATTATCCTGGGCCATATAATATGCCAACCATTATGCTTATCATCAACTAGCTTAAATTTAAATTATTGTTTCTATGAGCTCTTCTTGGCTTGGAGAGAAACAGATGAACTTAATATTGATGGAAATTTCAAGCTGCTGAGTCACGAATTTATTAATTTATAAAGGGCAGGCCCTAATAAGAGGGAAATAAATTAATCATCCCACTAATAAACTACCTAAATATTTAACATATTTTGGAGACATATTTTCTTTGCATGAATTATTATCAGATATCATTTGGTGAATTACAGATAAAACATTCACCTACACTAGTTTAATCCACTGGTTTCCATTTTCTTCAAATGCTAAAATAACTTTAAAAAGCAATGACTAATCTTTTGAATGAACAAATTTGTAGACAAAAAAAAAACCAACAATGGCAACTTCTATGCACAGTTATGTTAAGAGTTTCAGGCAAAAGGACTGTTTACCAAACTGAACACTATTCTTCGTCTGTGTAGGCATCCGTTCATGTTTAGAGCTGAAAACACATCTTCCAGTTTAGCTCCCTCTTTGGCAAAACATCAGGCTCTGACTTCCAGGTGCCTACCTCCACAGATGTGGTTCCCCCATGACATATCTACTGTAGCTTATTTACGACAAACAAAGCAATAATAATAAAAAAAATCCACAGGGTTTTCATCCATAGTATTTTTTAAAAAGCACATACACTATTAAAAACATTTCTTTCTGAAGAGAAATAAACAAAATAAGAAATTAAAAAAAATGCAAAACAAAAGTCAGATGTGCAAGGTCTACACAGTAATACTGCTGGCTCCGCAGGAGGTGTCCCTCCATGTACCCAACGTGGGTCAAGCTCGGGAGGTCGGTAATTTAAACAGCACTCAGCACAGGCAACACTGTCTTCTCCAGCCTATGTCACTTTTCACAAAACCAGAAACTAAGGCATTTCTAACTGTGCCATAGGAGAAAAATATCTGCACTCTTAATATCCTTTGGAAACAGATCTAAACAGAAAAACTCACGGCTCAGAAAAAGCTCTTCTACTTCCTTTTGGATGGATTTTTAGCTAGTTAGTCTGGGCAATATTTTCTATAAATGTTTCATAGATTCAAGAATGAAATACTTATAAAAAGAGTACAATGTTTTCTAAGAATACAAATGCAAGCAATTTTATGCGAGGCCCCAAGTAACAGAGCCTGGTAGAAGGTATCAGACAGAAGGTGTTCTGACTGTGGGCCAGTGCTAAAACCTATGATGCCTCATGAGTTCATAACATCCAACACAGCCTCTGTTCAGATGCCATTTTTTATTAAAACTCTTAAGGCATCTTATCTTCAATCTTATTATTTTTTTAGCGATTCAATATATTGGATATTAAATGCATTACTGTATAGAAGAGCCCTCATAAAACTACTTGGTCAACAACTTATTTCATGGCAGGGACCTATACTTATAGCAAGTTTTCAGGAAAATGTTTTTCAATAAAGAAAAGTTGTATAAGGCGAGTTTTTGATACTTTAAATTCTCAGAATCTCAACCTCTTACCTTTTCCCCTCTTAAAATGGTTCTGTATGCCTTATAATAAGATGGACACATACATACATGGAATCTCTTTTAAACAAATGTGACCCTGAATCTCATATTGAACAAAAGTAATGAAAATGAATTAAAAAAAACACTGGCATTGTGCACAATAAACAAGGTAAAGGAAAACATCAACTTATCTCCTTGGTGATAAAAATCACCTGTGACTGGTAGAAGAGTGAATCCAATTAAAGTGAAAAAAGTAATGACTGTAAAATCTCAAGGAAGTTTAGGATGGGATGCAATCCCTACTATGCAGATCTGTGGCCCAACAATGAATTCATATAGAGGCTGCCCTTCAACGCAGTTAAAAACAACCATGTTTTCTGGAGCCCATGTGAAAAGTGTCTGGCAGGTGAACACTCGGCCTTTATACGCCTGCAGGAAGTCATGTTCCCCATACAGCACTAAATCTCAGAAGTTTAGTGTTTAAAAATATCTTTCCTCATCCAAAACTAAACAAAATCCCTCCCAAAGTCCCAAACAAAGTCCCAACAACTCACATTACAACATTTCTAGTTCCTCCACTCGTGCTAGGAGAGCAGGGGGCGGCAGGCGAATACACTTTTGGGGAGGCTGCTGGTAGAATGCTGCTTATCAGAAGACTTTACACTTAGGTTCAAAACCATTAATACCTTTATACCTTGGTTCAAAACCAGCTCCTCGCGTAATCAATTAGAATGACGTGTTTTTCTTTTTAAAGTGTATCTGAAAAAGGCGATTCCCCCCTCCAAAATTAACACAAAGTTAAAAGAAATGCAAATGAGCTATGATCTATTCCAAGCACAGCACCGCCAGGAGATCACACGCACTATTTGGTGTTTGGTGTTGGTTTTCCTTGTGTTCTTTTAAGGCAGTGGTTTCCACAGGTCAGTTTAGAGATAAGAAGCATGGTCCATGGCAGTTTGTTTTGCAACTGCAATTGGTTCTCTGGGAATGACTCACTTCATTCCCTGGAATCAGTGCTTTTTTGGTTCAGAATCTGGAGGCAAAGAGGGAAGCTTGGCTCCCCTGGCACAGGACTGGTTTTCACTGGCGCTGCTCCACCAGGGCCTTGCTCCCACTATGGAGCCACAATTCACCTCTCTTCTTTCTTAGGCTTTTACTCAAAAGTCATCAAGTTTGTAGGAACCTAAAAAATACAAGCATAACAAAACAACATTATTTTTAATGAAGTATTTTTCAATTATAATTGACATTCAATATTATATTAGTGTCAAGTGTACAACCCTGTGATGAGGCATTTTACAACATATGAAGTGATCCCCCGATATTTCTAGTACTCATCTGGCACCATCCATAGAGTACTAGAGGCCTGGTGCACACAAATTTGTGCACTTGGGGGAGGGAGGGTTCCCCTTAGCTCAGCCTGTGCCCTCTCACAGTCTGGGACCCCTTGGGGGATGTCCACCTGCTGGCTTAGGCCCGCTCCCTGGGGGGACTGGGCCTAAGCTGGCAGTCAGACATCCCTCTGGCAGCCCGGGAGCCCTTGGGGGATGTCCACTTGCCAGTGGGGAGCAGGCCAAAACTGCAATCTGACATCCTTAGCGTTGCTGAGGAGGTGGGAGAGGCTCCTGCCATCACTGCTGTGCTGGCAGCCATCAGCCTGGCTTGTGGCTGAGCAGAGCTCCCCCTGTGGGAGCACACTGACCACCAGGGGGCAGCTCCTGCATTGAGTGTCTGCTCCCTGGTGGTCAGCGTGTGTCATAGTGACCAGTCAATCCCAGTTGTTCTGCTATTAGGGTCAATTTGCATATTACCTTTTTATTATATAGGATTATTGTCTATATTCCTTATGAGGTACTTTACATCCCCATGACTACTTTGCAACTACCAATTTGTACTTCTTAATCCCTTCACTGTTTTCACCCAGCTCCCTAATCCTCCTCCCCTCTGGCATGTGTCAGTCTGTTCTCCCTACCTATGAGTCTGTTTCTGTTTTATTTGTTCTTTTGTTTTTCAGATTCCACATATAAATGAAATCATGGTATTTGTCTTACCCTGTAGGTCCATTCACAAACTGATAGCATTTAAAAGTTGTCTTTCAAAGTACTTTTCTTATCTTTCCTTGTTATTTTAAGTGAGCCCAAATGTTAAATCTTTCTGACCTAAAATATCTTTTTGAAAAAATTAAATATATTGGGGTGACATTGGTTAATAAACCTATATAGGTTTCAAGTGTACAATTTTATATACATCATCTGTAGGTGGCACTGTGTGTCTACCTCCCAAAGTGAAATCTTTTTCTGTCACCACATAAAGTACCTTTTTTTAAAGGTTTTTTATTGATCTTTATATGTGAGAGTGAAACATCGATGTTATGTTTAAGTCTGTTCAACCAATTTGTGACTCAACTTTATTTATTAAAGTATATATTACTGATTTCAGGGAGAAGGGAGAGGGAGATAGAAACCTCAGTGATGAGTGAGAATCACTGACTGGTTGCCTCCTGCATGCCTCCTACTGGGGATCGAACCTGTACTCTATCAAACCAGCTAGGGATGTGACTCAACTTTAAATCTGTAATAGGGGTTGGGGAAAACAACACTATGAATTTATTCTCCTTTGCAGCTGAAAGCCTTTGTTTCAGTAAAATAAAAACAAAAATATCCAAATGGTTTTGGGTTTCACTGCAACCACAGAAACCCACATCAACCTGTTAGTAGAACAAATGAAGAAGAATCAGAATACATTTTGTTAATTTGAAGTGCCCCCTCTTTTTACCCACTCTAGAACTACATTTCCTGGCCTCTCTCTATATTCTACCAGCCCAGGCTACCTATTCTTATTTTGAACAACTGAAGCTCATTGCCGCTTCAGGGTCGTTGCATGTGGCGGTTCAGGCCAGTGCCATCACTTAGGGAGATGTTTGCTGCTCTCTCCTATTTATTTAAAGTTGTTTTTACTCCCATCACGCTGTATCACATAATTCTATTTTGTTTTCTTGTATAGTTTTCACTATTTGAAAGTTTGTTATTTGTTCATTGCCCATCTCTCTAAAATGTGAACTTCATGTCTTGTTGACTGCTGTCAACAAGAAAAGAATAAGAATAAAAACATATTCCCCCAATCCATTCAGAAAATTAGTCTACTTCTCTTTAGATCTCTTAAATACATGCCAAGTTAGGGACTATTTGAGGATTAAGAGAAATGCTCACCTGTTGTTTGTTACTTTGGCAGGCAGCACTCAAATGCTTAAACCACAGCATTGCATTCATCCTATTCCCAGCTTGAAACTTGTATGAATTTCCTAAAATCATCAAAACAAAGGGAAAATAATAAAAACTTAAGGACTCTGACATATAATAATTCTGCCAGCTACCAAAGCAAAATAAAATAAGACTAGAGTTCCCTGTTTCTGAATTCTATTTCTCCAACACCCGATTTTCCACTACAGTTTTCTCTGCTACATTCACGTGACATCATTTGTGCAGAAAGTCGTTGTTTTGCTGTTTGTGAATTGGAAGAAAAGTAAATGCACCTCCCTAAGTGTTCGTTAGAGAAAATGATACCTAAAGAAAACTGTTTGGCTTCTTTAGATTTGTAGGTGTGGATGAGAGTGCAGAGTCTCGGTTCTCAATACTGCTTACATGACCTATTAGCAATGTTAACGTGAGGCTTTTGCAGGCCACAGTGCTTTAACACTAAGTGTCTAACACTCAGACATTAGCTATTTAACGTGAATAAGGATTACTTAGCTAACATCAATATCAGCTACCCTTTTATTTACATCTGTTAAAAATTATTATAGCTTTCCAGGCCTATTGAGGGCTTTCAGGGAAAATATAAGAAGGCACTCTTTTTCTCTTAGAAAATTAGAAACTCATCTGTGTTGTGTATATTTAGTTATCCTTATGTTAACTCTAATTCAAGACTGACACATAATAAGGATTTTTATTTGGTTCTATGTGCTAAGGTAATAAGCTGAGAAAAGAATGAATTCATATACTATATAGACTGCCTTAAGTTGAGCTTTACTCTCTTTTTTTTCATTGACCTAAGTTCTTGTTATTTCCTAATTCTTAACAACTTCTACTTTCCTTTATAACTGCATTTAATGGCCCAGGAGCCTAATCTATATTTAGACATTATACAACATTTCTTTGAGATTTTAACATTCAAAGAACTTTTTCACTTTCAGAAGCAATGGTTTCCCTTCACTATATATTTAATTATTCCAATTAAAATACTGTTTTGCTTGCTGAACTGAGATGTAGACATCAGATCAATCTAAACAGAAAGCATTTCTACAATGAAGTTTGCCACAATTATTATTTTTTGTGTTCAACATATTTTGCTTACATTTAACTTGAAACACTTCAAAATACCCTAGAAGTAGACCACCTGTTGATATGGAATACATTCTGAATAAAGAGAGGTCAACTATAATGTACAGTCCATAAAAGGTAACGCTGCATTTCCTTACTGGCTTCTGGGGGGCTTATCAACACCAGAGGTGGTCTGAAGAAGAGCAGCCGTGACGCTGGGACCTGTTCTGACTGCCACCTGAGGTAGGACCAGCTGGCATGTGATTCTGCAGCCACCCTCCAATATCTCTATTATATTGACGAGCAAAGTATTATAATTAAAATTATACCTCTTTGGAAAGTGCTGTTAAGTCAAATAAGCAATTAATTTGATTAAAAGTAATGGAATAAAAATCATTTAAAGGAAAATCTCTGCTTCATTTAGAACTTAAGAATAACAATTTAATTCCGGGTACAAATGAAGGGGTACTATGTATATAGCAAATCACTGAGATTTTAAAGTAACAGTGAGTCATAGATTCTCAAAGCTCCTCCCTCCCTCCCTCCCTCCATAAGATTAAATAAACATTTAATAAATATTGATCTCACTACTATATATTGTGACAGAAATATTTCTCTAGAGATAAAACTACACAAATCTTCCCCCAGTCAAGTATGAGCCCAGTAAAACAGGCTTTGGTGTACCAAAAAGTTACCTATAAGCCCTGGTTACTCTAAAGACTCACCTTTCTCAGAGTCAGTCAGCAGGAAGAGGTCAGGATGTTCTGGGTCATCAGCCATCATCACCATCCACCCCACCACAGATGCATTCTTATTTGATGTTGATTTGAACTGAGAAATAGAAAGACAACTAATGGTTATCTTGGTGGCTCCTCCTCTGCAAAGTTTACATGTCAGGGAGCATATCTTCAGTTTCTCCCAGTGAGAGATGAGACCTGTGACTTCGTGCTGGTCAGGTGTGCTCAGGGCCCTTTACGACTAAATTTGGCTCCTGTGGAGACACTCGTCTGCCTTACAGATCTTTCTCAGCTTCAACTCTTTGTCAATACCCAATTGTTCTCCTGTCCATTCCCAAAGAGCAGGACTGCTAGTGGAAGGATAAGGTCATCTATGTTGTTTGGTCTGTTACTGTGTTCCTCCCTAAACCCTTTCATAGAGGAAACATAGCTGCATTTTAATACAGATGTTATCTTTCCCCCAGTTTATGGAGATATATTTGAATTATAACATTGTGTAAGTTTAAGATGTACAACATAATAGGGGTGTTCTTTTAAACTGAGTGCTATCAGACACTTCTTTATATATGTGCAAAAATATTCTTAGCAAGCATGTTACTTTTCTAGTTTTTTAATATTTTTATTGATTTCAGAGAGGAAGGGAGAGAAAAAGAGGGATAGAAACATCAATGATGAGAGAGAATCATTGATCGGTTGCCTCCTGCACACCCCCTACTGGGGATGGGGCCTGTAACCCAGGCATGTGCCCTTGACTGGAATGGATCCAGGACCCTTCAGTCTGTAGGCTGTTACTCTATCCACTGAGTCAAACTGGCTAGGGCACTTTCTAGTTTTTTTAAAGTTACACTTTAGTATCAAAAAAAGAGCTGTTATGAAAGAACAGAAAATTAGATAAATCCCATTCATGAAAAGGCTGTGAAGCAGTGCTAACAATTTAAAGAAATACTTACATGTTTTCTTTCTGTAGCTTTTAGAGACTTGGCAGTGTAGTAAAAAAGTTGTGTCCCACACAAAGCTGCCCAATATTTTGTCCAAGATGCTACCTGGAGAGGACAAACACATGAATACATGATGGAAATGCTGCCGACTCCTCAGTGCCAGCTCTGTTCCACTTCAGCCCTCCGCCTAACCTTAGAGCACAACTTCTGAAATCTTTCACTTAAGCACTCCTATCACTTCCACTTACTATACTGTACTAGTACTTGCATTCAGATAATTACCCATCTCATCAAGAATCCTATCACTTTTTCATATTGTCTAGTATTGCTATGACCTTCTCATCCCATGTCCCCCTCCCCCTTTCTTCATGTTCTGTCTGTATTACATGGTTCTGCACTATACCCATTCCCTTCCAAATTCTTTAACCTCACTGCTTGCTCTCCTGACATAACCCTAACCCTAGCTAACCTAACCATCTTTTCTTCCCCAGCAATACTTTCTCACAGATCATCCATTTCACCAGGCCCATAATTCACATACTATCTATATGCTAATGACTCCCAAATCTCCATCTCTGGCCATCACCTTCTCTGCTCAACTTCTGAATTGTACTTTTTAAAGAGTCAAACTGACATCTCCACTTGCAGCTGCAGCCTCTCTCTGACTTCATCTCTTCCACCTACTGCCTGCTCAACACTTCAACTACACAGGTCACCTTGTCTTCTCATGGCTAACTCACCTTCCTTACTCAGACCTTGGTTCAAATGCCTCCTATGGTGACAACTCTCCTGACGCCACCACTGTCCATCCCATCTCCTCACTTTAAGGGCTATTTCTCCCCATTGGAACTCCACCTCCATGAGGCAGGCGCTTGCTCACCGCTCTGTATCTGGCATCTGGCACATGTTAGGTGTGGTAAGGCCTCTCAGCTGCTGTGCTATTCTTAGTTCACTAGCTAGCTGGTCTAGTGTAGTCTCTGGATTATAATGTAAGCAGCAAAAATCAGATTGCTTAGGTGTAAGAAGCCCTCTTCATCTTCAAAAACTTTAAGTGCAGATATACATCAAAGTTTATTCCAAACTAGATGTAATATTATTTGAGAAAGGAAAACAAATCTTTCTTTAATCATCAAACTACTGTGCTGCTGTTGGGGAAAAACTACTTCTGAATTACATATGAGAATCTTTGTTCCACCAAACTTTTTTTTTTTTTAACATACTTATGGTTTGGAGGACATTTAATATCTGGGTTCTATTTCACGGGGGAAACAAACCTGCATTACTGAGTTCAACAACTTAGAACCAACAACAACAACAACAACAACAAAAACATGAATTCCATTTTAGGGTTAACTTTCTTTTCTCTATTTTTCTGAAATTATTATTAAAATACTTCTGTACAGTATGTACTTCAAGGTTCTCTGAGAAATAGTTTTGAACAAGAACTATATTAGAGGGCAGAGAAGTACAGGCATGCTTTAAGCTCCCTACATGTATAATTCAACTGAAATCTAAATTAAGAAACATGGGGGTGGGGTGGGGTGAGATAGGGGTGGAGGAGGTCAGCGCAAGGGGAGAGAAGGGGGACATCTGTAAGACTTTAAACAATAAAGGTAAGTTAAAAACAAACATGGAGAGGCAAATGTGTACCTTAAATCACTTCAAATGTACTATGTATGAGATTTTATTTCAATTGTCTTCATATTTCTTAGGGTACTGTACATTTATATATTTTTAGAAGTGTTAAAATATGATAAAGTCTTACTGTAGGCTTTTTGCCTTCTTTTAACAAAGTTTTTCTCTTGAGAACACCTTGAATAGTAACAGCTCCTGGATATAAATGTACTGCCAAATCTTCTGATTCTGCAGAACTATAATAATGAAACGAAAAACAAAACAAAACAGATAAGAAAGCTTTTGTGTATAGTAGTTATCAAACAGGTACTTAAATGAAATGTAATTATTCTTTATTTCAAAACTTTGTTACTTTATTCAGAATGAGAAGACACTGACAATTATAAAGGTTTATTGATCTGAAATTTATAAGCTGTTACAAAAGTTAATCTGAAAGTTATTCAAGTCAGCAGATGGTTAAAAACACACACTTTATTACATATTTGAACAAGCATAATTTAGAAAGAATAGGGTAACTTAATTTAGTAAAAATTAAATAAATTTAAGACTTTGCTTCTTCTTAACATGCCACACTGCATCACTGCTGTAAACATCCCCCCCATTAGAAACCTTAAATCCTGGTAGGAAAGATGAGGATTCTATTTGTTAAAAGTATTTAAGTATGTAAAACTCAAAATAATAAAAGCTCAAAAAAAAAAAAAAAAAAAAAAAAAAAAAAAAAAAAAAAAAAAAAAAAAAAAAAAA